>LBNU01031079.1:18603-39119 GCA_014162995.1 Artemisia annua | reverse complement strand
GCCCAAGGTGTGACGCCGTCACGCCGACGATTAGGGTTTTGTGATGGCCTTCTTGACGTCGTCACGCCGCCTTGTTCCAGATCTGACGGCCTTCCCTGACGCCGTCACCAAATTAGGCTAAAAACTCTCTGGCCCGTCATGAGTAACTTCCAAATTCTTCACTTCAGTTGTTCTTGACGTCGTCACGTTGAAGCTTGTGACGCCGTCACCTTCTGTGCACTTTAGGGTCTTTTGAGATTTTGTTGTTTTCCGCACTTTATCACTCCGAAAATGCCCGAAAATGCTTCTTTTGTGATTTTCTCCTCAAAAGTACCTAAAATGAGAAAAGAAACGACTTTGGGTGAAATCCGATCCAATAATATACAAATTAGGACTCAAACTGACCCCTAAAAACGTAACATTTTTCGTCTCATCAATCGTGTTTAATATGAGTATGGTCTCCTCGCTTTTAAACAAGGAAGAAGCTAGTTCATGCAAAGCAGATCAAGTAGGAGAAGAAATCTCCCCGATACTTCAAATCTCCGATGATGTGCTCTCCTATACAACCCCATTGTGCTCTAAATATGAGCAAGATGTTAACTCATATCCGGATAGTGAATCTTTTTGGGATGACACTGATGAAGAGGATGTAAGATTAGAAACAGGGGATGAGGAAGGAGGACCGGTGACTATTGCAGCAAAACTTCACTGTTGCGAACCTTCAACAACTATAGTCGACGGGTCGAAACTAAATCTTCCTACTTGTGACCCTCTTGTCAAGAATTGCAATGGAGGGGGAATGTTTCAGATTAGAAGATTGAGGAAGGAAGCTAAGGTTTGGTGGTGTTTTGAAGATGAGCGAATCATTAATAAAACATGGTTTCAAGTCCATTTCATGAACTCCAACTTGAACGAAAAGGTGGAGTGGATGGTTCACTATTGCATACCCGCCATGACGACATATCAAGGAACAACACAAGCTTGGCCTACGTGTGACCCCTTCAAAGAGGAATGTGATGGAGGAAGGATGCCCGAAATCAATCTAGCCAAACGTAGCGAATGGGCATGTTTTAATGCACACAAGAGAAATCAAGTAGGCTACCATGGGATATCATTCCAAAATTGGGTTAAGGTGAAATTCAGAGATAAACATTTAAACAATCAACTGGAGATTCAATACCGTGACGAATGGGTCAAGGCTAACTTCCTGGTCGAAGATCAGCTTAGCATGACACCATATATAGCTCCTAATGTTTGGGACCAATCACCAACCTCTTTGAACAAGGGAAAGGGCAAGCATGCCCGAGCACCTACTTGAAGGCCGTGGCAGTGAGTCTAACTTAAAGACTCAATAATAAACAAAAATGCTCTTTCGGGAGACAACCCAAATTATCCTTTTCCTTTAATTTTCCTTTATTTTGTTGGTTTGGTATGTTTTGTGTTAATAATTTGCAGGTCCTAGAGGAAGCTTTGCATTGGGGAACAAATTTTTGGACTTTTGCACCAAGAAAAATCCCCCAGGACTTAGCTACGGCGTAGCTCCAACCCTTACTATGCCGTAGCAACCCCCAGGTGTCATTCTGGAGTTTTTTAGCAACTACGGCGTAGCAACCCATTTCAGCTACGCCGTAGCTTCCTTCTGTACCTTAAAAATTGTTATTTTTACAAATCATTATTTAAACTTGTATTAGTTTTTAAATAAACTTTGTGGGTGTGTTCCCTGTAAACGCTCACGAGACTTCACTCATCCACTTGGGACACCAAGTAGTTTAAAAGGCTTGTTGCATATGCTAAATGCAACCGTGATTCCTACGAAAGTGAGTTAGGTTTTTATTTTTATTTTTATTTTTCTTTTTTAGGTTTTATGCTTTTGGTAGTTGTGTGATTTCAGGGATTTGAAGTTTGCTCATTAGGCGAAGAGAAGGCACGTTTTCCAACATGATCCTTCTATCATTTTCAAGAGAAAATTTCAGGGAAGTTCTCGTTCCAATTCTACTTTTTCCTCTTTATTATTTATTTTATGTACAAAAGGGACTTTGTACAGCTCAAGTGGGGGGACGGGAGTAGAATTATTACTTGAACTTTATGTTGCCCTATTTTTCTAGTTTATTTTGAAAAATTATGCCACTTTAAAAATTTTGACATGTTTTTCCGGACCTAACTAGAATAGACCTTAGCCGAGCACATTAACCCTTAATACCATGGTGAGGTTTAGCCTATTTCAGTTTCCCCTGTTTTACCCCAAATCCACCTAAATTATGAGTGTGCCGGTAGTTTGTAAACTTTAGAACTTGGCCTTTATATCATTTTGAAACCATAGACGAGTAGTGTATCGAGATTTCTTGATACATTTGGAAGAAACTTTTTAAGAAGGCGATATTTTAGGATTATCACCCAAATAACCTACATGTGTGTGTTTATCGATTATAGTCGCATTGACTATTCGACCCCCGTGTTAAACCCTTAGTTGCACTCACTTTTAGTGCAAGATACCCCTAGATACACCCTTTTGAGACTATCCTTTCGTTTCTTACCCAGATTATTGTTTCGATACACCTATACACCTTAGCCTACCGTGTAGTCTTGGTTTATGGTTGGGAAGTTGCCACTTGTTCTAGTTTAAGGTTCAAGTCAAGAGATTCAAGAATCACACCTACGTTGAAGACAAATCTTTGAAGATCATGAGAAACCCACTATTGTACATGTATAGTTCATCTCAAGTGGGGGGATATATTTATTTCTTGTTATTGTTATGAAAAAAAATGTGAAATTCCGTATGTAGATATGTTATCTTTGGTGCAACCTTGTATTGCACCGTAACATGAGCTTTGAAAGAATTAGTATCGAAGAGGCCACTTCGGTCATATATGAAGAATGAAGTTGTTGGTTCTTAATCGCTAACATGAAGATCAAGTGAGGTGCCCATCATGACGTCCGCTAATGGCACACACTTATTACATGATCCAATTTTTACGTTTTGAAGCTTGAACTTTGGATGAACGGCAAGTGGTAGCAACTCGGTTATAGGCTAAGACTATTTTTTTTCTTTTTCTTTTTATACCATTATTGTGCATCCCATGTCTTATCCTACCCTTTAGTTGTGAATCATGCTTAGGTGAAGGATTTGAGCAGTCATTGGTGTCTTGCCCGGCGTTTCAGTCATGTACCATTGCCTTTGCCGCCTTTGCCGTAGTATGTTAGTAACAACACTACACTCACAAGCCTTATATGTGTTCACCCAATATTGCCTTTATAAATTGTTTCGACCTTAGCTCTAGTGGTAAAGATTTGTGTAACCGCCAAGCCTATGATAGAATACATTCTATGACTGTGCGTTGAGTGATCACCCCAAAATTAACACTTAGATTAGGAGAGAGAGGTGAGTGTTTGTTCAAGTTTCCTGAGGTGTTCGGCTTTGATATATTCTAGCATAGGAAGTTTTTAGACTCATATTTTCCAGTTTCTTGGGAAATATCTTTTTAAAAATTATTCTAATAAGGTCTACTTGAAGGCAAGTAGAGTTCAAGTGGGGGGATATTTGATAACATCAAATAAGTCCATGATTTAAGTGTTAATTTCCCCCTTAATTACTCATATTTTGTATTCATATGTTAGTATATATACTCTTATTTGTTTATATTCTGTTTTCAGGGCAAAGATGAGTAAAGGAACGAAGAAACGCGGAATTAGAAGGACTAAAGTGAAAATACATGAAGTATGCGGATTCTGCACTAACTACGGCATAGAGGTGTCATCTACCTACGCTGTAGCAAGGACTTATGAAGACTACGGCGTAGCTCAATCCTTGACTACGGTGTAGAGATCTACTAAAGGGCTCTACGGAGTAGCAACTCTTCACCTACGGCGTAGACCCCAAAATAAGGCAGTAAAGAACTCACGTGGCCAAAGAAAAAGTTACGGCGTAGTTCCCCAAATAACTACGCCGTAGATACATCCAAGGAAGAAACTACGCCCGTAGCACTTGATCAAGCTACGGCGTAGTCAATATTTACAAAGGCTACGGCGTAGCAACTCAATCAGCTACGCCGTAGCAAAGTCGGGCCTATAAATACCAGCCCTAATTCCGAGTTTATTGATTCACTTTTCACCACACAGAAGTTGGGAGAAACTCAGGGAGCAGGAGGAACGAAGTTCTAGCCTCATACAAGTCATTTCCAAGGGAGGATTCACACACCAATCATAAGTTTATTCATAACTTTGTCTTGTATTCGATTCATGTTTACATTTGTAATAACACAATCTTGTTTTACTGCAATTATGAATATGAGTGGCTAAACACCTCTTGGTGTTAGCCTTGTTATGAAATTGTTATTGTTATGAGTTAGTTTTCTATGCATCTATTGTAATATTGTTTGTTACTTTCATGGCGAGTCTTAGGACACTCTAGTTCTGGTAGTGTTGAGCATTGGTAGTTCCTTGGAGGCTTGGTGAATTAACCCTAGGACCCAAGCCGATGGGGATGTGACTTGGTGATAGAAATATCACCATACATGTGCGAATTAACTCTAGGACCACCTACCAATGTGATACACTTGAAGAAGCTAGAGGGGGTGTAAGATCTGACCATGCCGCATCCCGCTAGACTTGTCCATGTTAGTAGAGGTACTTAATGACTCTTGCATCTTCGTAGGTTCACGCCGCCTGATGAACTCTCGTCTTTACAATAGGCGGGAATAGGACAAGGTGTAAGATAGATTTAGGTGATTTAACCCTTTGATCCTAAATGTGTATAACCCCCAGACGATACAATATGATGCACTTATAGAAAACTAATCATAATAATAATAAGAGTAGTAATTAGGTTAGCACTACTTCTCCTTTATTGATTCTCTTCTATTTAATTACTTGTCTTGTCATTTAATTTTATTAGTTAATTAATCTTTACAATCATAAACTCCCTTTTATACGTGATACTAAACTTAGATAGACTCCACACACATAGCTCTTGGGACGACCTCGGCTTTACCAACTAGTTATACCTCACACGACCGGGTACACTGCCCGATAGTGCATTAGGTAAACCTTAGGTAAACGAGAAACTTATAAAAATTAAAACCTGGTCGGTAAAACCTGCATCAAGATTTTATGTTTTTAGAAATGAGTTTAGTTTAGATTTTAGTTTATGCATTTTTAATATTTTAAAAAAATTTAAACGATAGTTCTTCTACACATAATTATTTAAAACATTCGTTAATGTAAGTTTAATGCCAAATTTTTTTTTGGTTATGGACATTTAAATTTTTTGAAAATTGCATACTCAAAAACCATTTATCATCTATGTATTATGTACGTATTTTAGTATAAGTTTAGTGAAATGCTAATCATTTTGCTAATAAATTCGATTGAAAAGAATCGTACATGTCAAAGTACAAAGATTTTCATGTGATTTGTAAAGCATGAAAATGTATAATTTTTGAATTCCGTAATTTATATAAGCAATGCTATATATATTATTAACCATATATTGCAAGAACTAATCTATACTTCTCTATGTTTACACATTATATAATATTTTGACGAATATTAAGCAACATTTACTGATTAGCAAGTATCTTTCACCGCCAATCATCACAACCTTGAAATACTACTATCGTTTTTGTATCGTCATTACATCGTGATGCATAGGTATTTGACATTTTAATATGAAATAGTGTGCAATTAAGTTATTTCCAAAATTCTCGCCATGCGTAAAGTCATTATCACAAATAACATATAATCAGAAAATATTGTTCATTAATTTTTTTTTGGTAACCGTGATTTCCGACCTTTAGGCCTACTAATTCACGGGGTTTGAACGCACCGCCACACATACTCAAACCAGGTAAAGTCCTCCCTTTCAGGAGGTTGACGTGACCACTTAAAGTTATTTGCACCTAGCAGAAATTGTTCGTTAGAATTTTTGATTACAAAGTAATCATCGCCACAACGTGCGCGTACCCTGCTAGTAAAACAAAAGAGAACTAAGGAGGCAAAAAGTGAAAATTTAGCAAATTGGCTCCTCAAACACATTCAAATAACAAAAAAAGAAAAACCCCCTCCACCAAAAACCATGTCCTCCTCTTCCTCCGGCGGCAACACCAAGCACCAATCACTAAAAAAAACAACAAAACGTGAAGACCACTGGTCAGACTCCGATACTTTCACTCTTATCGAATCATGGGGCAAGTTATTCCTCCAGCTTGACCACTCTGGTCTCAGTCAACACCACTGGCAACAAGTCGCTGAAAAAGTTAACAAATGCCACGTCAGCACCATTCAGCGGAGTCATAACCAGTGTAGGAACAGGCTTGATACTTTGAAGAAGAAGTATAAAGTGGAGAAGAATAGGGTTTGTAATGAGCCTGGTTATGTTTCCACGTGGCGGTTTTTTAACCGGTTGGATTTTTTTATTGGACCGGTTTTTAAATGGTGCGGAACGACGGCGCGTGGGATAGGGCCGGCGCGTGAAGTGGAGTTGAGGAGGTTTTTGGAGGTTGAGGCGGCGCGTGGTGTGTTTACTCCGACCATGGAACTGACACGTGCTCCGGCGGTTATAACGGCGCGTGGTGTAGCTCCTGTTATTAAACCGTATAGTGCTCCAGTGGTGTTTAAACGGTTTAGTGATACTCCGGTGCCGGCGCGTGAACTGAAGAGGAAGATGTTTTCGGTGGATGAGGCGGCGCGTGGTGTGTTTACTCCGCCGCAGGAAGTGACACGTGATTCGGTGGTTTTGACGGAACGGAAGTGGATGCCGGCGGTTACGACGGCGCGTGGTGTTGATCCTCCACTGCAGGAGTGGAAAGGTGCTCCGGGTGTGATTCCGGCGGTTATGACGGCGCGTGAACTTGTAATGAATGCGCGTGCAGTATTGCCAGCGCGTGAACTGAAGAGAAAGAGGTTCACGGAGGTTGAGGCGGCGCGTGGTGTGTTTACTCCGCCGCAGGAGTGGAAAGGTACTCCAGCGGTTACGACGGCGAGTCGTGTGCTACCTCCGCCACGGTCTGCGGTTCCTGTGCATCGACAGGCGGTGTTGAAAGATAGCTCGTTTTTCCGGGGGAATGTTGGGCTTTGCGGTGCGAAAGATGATTTGGATTTGGACATGGATAAGGAAATGTTGCAGGAGTGCGGTGGGAATGCGGATGTGAAGCTGAAGGGGAATGTGAACGGGAGAAGGCGAGTGGAGAAGGAGAGGGATGAATGTGGACAGCTGGTGGAGGCGTTAGGGCGATTTGTGGAGGTGTATGAAAAGGTCGAGGTAGCGAAGGGACGGCAGTTGGTGGAGTTGGAGAAGCAAAGAATGAGGTTTACTATGGATTTGGAGATTCAAAGGATGAGGTTGTTGATGGAGTCACAAGTTCAGTTTGAGAAGTTGAAGTGGTTGATGAAATCGGAGTCAGGTGAGTGTTCGTCGAAAAGTTTACTGTTACAATTGTATATTCATCTTATGTTATTATTGGGCATCGATAACGAGTACATTTGCATATTAGATTAAACCTGTGTGTATCACTTGATTGGTTGAATTGGGAATAATTGCGGTAAAATAGACTATAGTATTCATGCGTAGATGTTCTACTAGTATATACATGTAATTAGGGTCCATGGTTGCGCGGTTCTCATCCTTTGTTGCGGACAAGTATGGAAATAGTTCCATGATTTCTTCGAGGCAAGATATTGGTTTAGAAAATCTTCTTAGATGAATGTCGAGGCAAGAAAAAAGTAGCATCGGACTAAAATACAATAAACCTGAAATTCCACTATATATGCAAATTAACTTTACGTAACAGTCTCTGATCATCCTTGCAAATTTCCCTTTGCTCTAAGCGTGTGATCACCATCGGTGAAAAGCTAAACGTGAATTGTATGCATATTTAATTCCTCTATATTTAACATCATTATATATAGGATATACCATCAATACTTTGTTTCTTTTTCTTTGCTTGTGCAATCTTGAAATTATTTCTGATCTTTTACTTATGAGTAGGCGACAATATTATTCTGTCTATATATGGTTTAAATTGAAATTAAAACATCATTGGTCTGGTTATGATATTGAAAATTTTGATGTTTGCATAACCATGATCTAAATATGGTTATTCTTCGTTTTGTTACATGTATGCACAGGCTATAATAGTCCACCTAACTATTAAAAATACTCAGACTTGCTTCAAGTTCACATTTTCTGTAGACCCATATGCTCCCAGATACCAATCACTAATTCACAGATTGAGATCGGTGGTCTACATATCAAGTTTTTTAGTCCATTGTAATTGTAAATATGTCAATTTATATAATTTTCACTAATAGAGGTTGCAAGATGGGGCAGTCGTGCGGGTTGGTTACCCCGTCAAAACCACAAATGATTTAGGAGGGTTGGGCTAACCCAGTTGATACGATTTAGAAGGTTGTATACAAGTATACATTAAGATAGGCGAGTTTCAACTGTTAGACCAGTTACCCATTTTTGAAATCTTAAAATGATTTGACCCAGGAATACAAGATAACCTAAATTGACCCATTCAGAAATAAATGGGTTCTAATTGCGCCTATACTTCTTGGCAAGTGTTTAGAGATGGTACGGTGGACCTAGTCCTGCAACCCAAATGTGATATTGATATGGTTACCTCGGTTTTTATAAAAAAAATATCTCAAAATAAAACAATGGTTATTTTGCACTCTAATGCTGATATTGTTGCTATTGTTAATTCACAGATATTTTTCAGAAGCGATGAAGGAGATAGCATCAGTAGATTTATTTTGGAAGACTGGATAGCTTTTGTGTTTAGTTTGGGGTACAAATTTATATCGTTTACTTATATCTAACAAGATGATTCATCTGCGATGCCCGGGATTTAGTGTGGGTGCAACGTTTAGGTGGCTAGAAGGTAAAGCTTAGCTTAGAGTTTTGTGAAGTTTCTGTTTATGTTTATCTTATGGTTGGAAGAAACAATATTAGCAGGTACAAATATTTCGAGCCTATGTTATCTTTTGGGATCAACTATTGAATGAATACCAGTATCAAATTTTAGGTGGAATGCATTTGATTTGCAGATCTTAAACCACACAATTTCTGATTGATTTCTGTTGTTGCATATTTATATTGTGTCATTATTTCCCTGATATGCTGCCTTAAATTAGAGATCCTCAACCTAGTTTTTGGACGATATCAAACTGTCCGGTTATTTGTGGACCTTTTTTTTTTTTTTCAGTCAACCTAGCAGACAATTGATGCGACATAAACATGAGATAGAAACTATATATAGCTACCACAATAATGGAGCTTCTCATTTTATAATAACCATAGTGAATGCTCTGAGTGTCAAATTCATTAAAATAGCCAAGCTTATCCAATCGACGTTAAATCTTTGGTCGATTAATATCAATGTCTACCTGAGGCCTTTCAAAAGAAAAAAGAAAAATATATATATATGCCTTTCAAAAAAAATGTCTACCTGAGCATTTATAAGCATTTGGTTTTAAACAAGTGCGCAAAATTGATATATGTTTTCATATTTTGATCCTTCACTAAAAAGGGGTAATATATTTGGGGTTTTGCTAACATGTGCCCACTGGGCACTTGTTAACGTGTTTATAAAAGGTATGTTTTGTTTTATTTAAGAGAAAATTATGTTCAAATATAGTAATTTATCACTTTATTCAATGTGCATTTAAGGCACTTTTGGTAAATTAAGAAAGTTTGTGTTTATTAGCAAAACCCATATATTTGTCATGTATTGAAAAACAATATCTAAAGATTTTCCCTCTAATTTTACAGCATAACTTCTCATTTTTCGTTTCCACAAGATCTTACAGTCAAACCTAAGTGAATCTACATATATTGTATCTAGTGGACTAGTTTACTAGGAGTCAATACTAGATATACTACTTTGGTGCTAATCAGCACAATGAAAATCTCAATCATATATTAAGTAAGCATTGTTAATGATGATGAATATCTCACAAATACTTTTAACTTTCTCTTTTTGCCTTTAGTCGAGCTCATAAAATTTATGTTTGTGAAAGTTCTGCAATCATAACTAAAAACATACATTATTTATATCTTGGCAACATTTATTGAACACTTTATGTAATCTCAATAATTATACTATAATAGTCGGTTTATTAGCCCATTATAGTGCAGTTATACACAAAGCTGTTTGACTCCTTTTGACCGATCACGCTCCACTCTGGCGGGCCTTGGCTAGGGACCCATGAATAAATTTCAAGCCGGGAGTCCCCTCGTCTTCTAGGCCCACCAACGATGATCACCCGATCCCCACATCCCCTGAAGGCGATTCCCCATCCGCCCATGCTCTCAGCTCTTTCGGGCAATCTCCCAATGTTCTCCCAAACATTCTTCACCTTATTATACTTCTTCACTGTCATCGCCAAGCAATCTGCAGCATATAGCTCATTAGCCACTACTGCAAGTAGTGGTGGAGCCATTGAACCCGTACCACCTCCTGGCGACATATTAGGAATATGTCGCCACTTCTTGGCTTCAAAGTCATACTCTTCACCACTTAACAGCGCCTTTCCACCTTTCCCCCCGCTGCCACCAATGACATAAAACTTTCCATCCATCATCACCCCGGAACTCATTTTTCGGGAGTTGAGGAGGCTAGGAAGGGTCTCCCAAGCCCCAGTCTCACTGTCATAGCTCTCTACCGTATCCCTGGTCTTTCCGCTTTCATCAACACCACCTGCAAATATTGCAGTCTTCCCAAGACAAGCAGACGCAAACAAGCATCTTGGGGTGTTCATTTTCTTTCCTGCTGACCACGAGTTCGTTGACAAACTATACTTGTAGATAGCTTGACCAAACATATCCTTTCCTAGGACAAGTAGTTCAGTCCCAGCTGCCATCGACTCTTTATCAGAGAACTGAAAGACTTCATCAGCATTCAATATTGGCAGATCCATCCATTGCTTGCTCAATGGATCAAAAGCTTCCCACATTAAGGCGTGGCATGAAAAAAAAACCCAAAGTTCGGGTACATTGATCCGAACTGAGCTAGTAGGTCCAGTAAACTTCTTGGAGACAACTGACGACTGCATGTTTTTTGATTCTTCTGGTATAAAATCTTGCTCTTCTTTTGTTAATCACCTGCAATTTTAATGCAACACAAAGCCTATTGCTTAACATAAACATTATCATTTTCACTAAAGAGAAAGTTAATTTGAGATGAGTAATTAATTATGGTATCAACAAAAAATTTAAAGAAAATGACAAACATATCTCCTTTTGGTATGTATGGTTTTACACTTTTACTACTAATATTAAACCAAAGTAAATATTATGTACAATGGCTTGTCAATCAATCGGTATACGGTATGTGAACTTCAAAAATGGATTAGTTTTTCATAAACATATAAAACATGTTTTTCAGATCATATAATTGTATGATATTGGTAAAATGTGAGAATGATTAAAACGGCTTTGTTACGATATCCAATCTATAACTTTGTATAAAATTAAACTAGTTATAATGCCCGCGCACGCGCGGTTTTTTTTTTAATTTTTTGAATGATAAATTTTTATTTCTTAAAAAAAAAAAATTAATCTTTATTTTGTTTAATTTATGATTTTTAATTATATTTGTTTACTCCCTCCGCCCCAAAATAATTGTCTTCATTTGACTTTTTAAAGTCTTGATTTCTCTACTTTGATCTTAAATATTTTTGTTTGTGTTATATAATAATTGATGCAAAATATATGAATAGATTGAGTTTTTAAATATTTTTTTATTTGTATAATTTTCATCAAATATTATATAACAATACAAAAATATTAAAGATCAAATTTGAGAAATCAAGACTTTAAAAAGTCAAATGAGGACAATTATTTTGGGACGGAGGGAGTATTATTAAAGATAATCTTTTAAAAAATTTAATCCTGTTGTTTGTTGCATCTTATCTATATTATTTTGTATTTATCTTCTACTTGTGTAGTATTGCATCTTATTTATATTTTTTTATTTATCTTATACTTGTTTAGTATATCAACAAAACAAATTTTTAAAATTTTAAATTAAAAAAATAAAAATAAAAATATTACCTAATAAGGAAATATTCTTTTTTCCGAAATACGAAAGTACCCACTAAGGGTTTTGTTTTATTATATAAAAGATTAAATGATTAATCTATCAAAAAGATAAAATGCTTAACTACAAATTTAAAACGAGCACCCGTGCATAGCAACGGGATTTTATAGCGGCAAACAGTTGTAGTGATAAAAAAAAGTTTATGCCTTATAAACGAAAAATATTAAAAATTTAAGAATTTGGTGATTAACTACGATTTAAACTAAATGAAAATAATATGGGTTATGCATTATAAACAAAAAAATAATAATAATAGTTTATGGTTTCCATATATAGTTTTCTTAATTTTTCACTTCAAATAACATGGTTTTTTTCTTTATATTTAATTTTCTGTAATATTTGTTGAACCAAAATCACGAAACTATATGTTATGAAGTATATAACACAAAAAAACAATATCCATGTTATAAATAAATCCATTTCATCTTTCGAACCTTAAATTTAATCACTTTAAAAATAAAAAACGATTAATAGCGCGTTACAATAATTACTTACAAATTACACTTATTAATTTTTTAAAAAAGAGAATTAATGTTTTGCAAACTGTCTAGACCATGGCTATAGAAATTATCACTAGAAAACCAAAAACTAAATCATGGTTACCATAAGGTCGGAAATCATGGTTATCGAAAAAAAAAAGAAAAAAGAAAAAAAAAAGTATGTCTAAACCGAATTATTATTTTAGGTATTTTAAATATTCATTTACAGATATTATCACTAAAAAAATAGAAATTAAATCAAAAAGTTTAAAGTTATATCACGTCTTTTCACCAAATTTTACCTTAATTGATGGAAAATCTGTGCATGTTATACTTAAAGAAAAAAGAATATTAAGGTAAGAGACACAAATAAGGGTACTTTCCACGTTTTGAACTAACTTTTAAAATTTCTATCTAGACCCTATACGTCTTCATAATATCATATGAGGAAGCTGCGAATCTAGGTGGCACATTCAAAACTTGCACGTGTTCCTAGTTTCACCAAGTTGGACATTAAAAGGTACTTAATCCTTATGATTTCTTCAAAGTGTACGCCGATTATACATGGTTAGAACTATCAAATGAACAAAAGTATTTTCTTAAATAAGTTTTATATTAAAGTGGTAAATTTGGTAAAAATTAAAGGTACTTAATCCTTATGTAAATCATCAATATCAACGCATATATAAATATGATAATTTGAGTTCATTTATAGTTCTAATTATGTGTCACCATCACATAAAATAGAACAAATATAATGTATGTTTAACTAAAATAATCTATAACTAGAGCACTTATAAATTCTTCAACCATAATATCTAATCTCTGAATTGGTATTAGTATATAGATTAAAACATACATCGTTTTAAAGTTATCAATAAGTCAGATTACATGATAGGAATTTAAATACCAACTTTTAAAGAAAACATACAAAAGCAAAAATTAAGAAATTACCCACAATAGTGTTTGCTTCTTTTAATTCTTGAAGTTTACCTATCAGAATCAGATCTTAGTAAAATTTGTGATAAAAGATTAAAAATAATAAAAATAATATTTTAATGAATTGACTTCCTTTGATAATATATTTTATTCACAACTTATCCGTATATATAGTAAATTTAGAATCTAGAGAGAGAAAGAGATGATATTGGTGGTAATAGTAAATGGGCCCATCAATACATTATGCGATGGCTTGTGACCATGACACATGTAATTTTTTTAAAAATGTAATTAACAATCACTCATATTTTGACACATGGTTTATAATTTTGTGCAATTTAGAAATAATATATCCGCATGTGTGGTATCAGTGTACATTGTATTTGTGTATGCAAACTATGTGCGGTATACTAGTGTGCGTTGTATCTGTGTGCGCGATATTTATGTGTCTCGAAATCCCAAAAGCAGTTTATAGTATGTATCCAAAGTTTTAGTTCCGTTGCCATGTTATAAGGTTTCTTCATTTTGACAATCAATTTTTTTAATAAAAGGTTATACTTACAAAAGATCGATGCATAATATATTATATAAAATCTAATGAAAGTGTAACGTTGTGAATAATATTTCTATAAACATTATTATGGTATATGTACATTTGATCTATGTGTACAAAATTTGTGTGCCACCGGATTTCATAATTGATTAGGAGCTATGGGCAAGGTTTTCAATTTACATTGTATCTGTGTACGCAATAACTATGTATCGTATACCAGTATGCGTTTTATCTATGTGCGCAATATCTATGTGTAACACCCCAATTCCGGAAAAAATAGCCATTTCAAAAAAAAAAATTCTATTGTATAGTCAACGTTATAAAAATAAAGCAACCAAAGTCTAAAACCATAGTTTTGCATATTTTGCTAAGCTAACAAAACATGACCAATCCAACCCAAAAGGGTGTTACATAACAATCTATAAAACCAAGTTCAATATTGCAAACATTAAAAATAGTAGGCTAAGTTCCGGGTGCCAAGTGGATCGATCAAAACTACCCAACCTCACTCCCTAAGAATCCCGCAAGAAGGTTCCTATTTATCCTGCACGAATACAAAGACGGTTTTGCAAGAAACAAGCGTTAGCTAATTAAAGCTAAGTGAGATACAAAGAGTTATTAAATAAAGAAACCCCAACGGTAACATTTAAATAAGTTAACCATAATAATTCACGTCAACAATTATAATCAAGTATAACAAATGTCACCACAACAATTCAATGCAACACATGATAGTAATGCAAAGGCCACTATCCAATTCACCCAAACCTTCGATTCCATCTATACTCCCAAATTTCACGATCATAAATCCTCTCGGTAAAATAGCAACCATGGGAGCTACCCGGCTACATAAGATTCCGTTAAGATTTAATCCCGCTACCTCTCGATACATCTATAAAAGTAGAAAGCAAGTGAAACAAGCTAACTACAAGAGTGATGCTACATGTATGTGACTCGTC
Organism: Artemisia annua; assembly: GCA_014162995.1. Lineage (NCBI taxonomy): Eukaryota > Viridiplantae > Streptophyta > Magnoliopsida > Asterales > Asteraceae > Artemisia > Artemisia annua. The sequence goes on along the minus strand of LBNU01031079.1, from coordinate 24,109 downwards.
TCTAGCCACACATCACCCCAATCCCACCAAGCCCCTAGAAAGCAAGATGGCGCCCGATAATAACGTGAAAGATCACGCCGTGTCATGACACATTCAACCAATAATAACTAGCATATTCTAGAGGGACAAACCAAACCCCACTAGACTCCCCCGATAATGGTTCATGTAGGCAAGACTAGGCACACCTATGGGTAATGAACATGTATGCATCTATAAATAACATCTATACAATCAATCATGAATATTAGGCAAGTCAACTACCACGAAACCAATATCAAATTTACACACATCAATCAACAATAAATAAATTTAAAGAAAATATGGTTAACAATAAACCCAAGATTTTCCCCGCTAAAAGCCCGTTTTGTCTTTGTACTCGGTTTTAGAAAAATATTGTACTCACCATCAACCAAATGAGGATTCAGTTCAAACCGATTCCTTTCGAACTTCAGACCACCTACGTCAATTAATTAATGGAATAATAACATTAACATCAAACTAAAGAAACTTTAGTATTACACTACAAAACTACATAGTCTAATATCTAAGAACCCTTCCTGTGTTCATATTCCAAATGTCATCCAAAGGTAATAAACTATAAGCTTAACATGCATGTATAAAACTAGACTAATAAATTATTAACCGATTAACGTCAAGTGCATCAACTGTTGTTTCTTTTCTTTTTCTTTTTTTTTCCTATTACGTTAAGCACAAGTTTCATCGTCCCGGTGTTCTCGAAATCCATTAATATATTCAACTAAACACGTTTAGTAACAACGTAGCTATCTATCTATATAGCATAACTATATATGTTTGATCTCTTTCTTTTCTACTACCTCTGCACTCCCATATATACATATATATATATAAACAGTTACGACAACGGCAATTGAAACCGATCACTGACCCACCATCTAATTTTTACCAATCAAACTTAATCTTTATTAAACCTTAACGAGGATAATATTGTTTATAAAACTTAAACATAACTATATAAAGGACTCCTACTATATCATACTATACCAGGTGCTCATGCACATATAAAAATAACATGTATCATTCTTCTCTATGATTCGAATATACACCCACCAATACAACCCCACCTATATGGCTATAGAGATGCATATCAAAACTAATTTAAGAATTAATTACCTTGAACTATGAATCAACCCAAGTGACAATGAGCTCAGCTTATTGTTTTGACTTTCCTCCTTGGCTTTCTACGATCAATCTCTTATCTTTTCTTTTTAGGGTTAAACTTATGATATGTTTACAGATATATCATGTTACATCGATAAGGCCTACAAATATTTATTCAACCGACTTCTAAGCCCAAATCCTATAATTCTAATAACCACCATTACTATTAGTTTGTATTACATGCAGTCCCTTTACTTAATAATTAGTGTTACCTTCTAAAACTTAAATAATAACTATGATAATGAAATATTACCTTATTAAATTACGGGTCTTACAATTCTCCCTTCCTTAAGAAGATTCGGTCCCCGAATCTTTTTTTGATATTAACAAATGAGGGTATCGCTCTCTCATCTCATCCTCTGCTTCCCATGTCATATCTGATCCACGATTGTGCTTCCATTGAACCTTAACAAGCTTGATCCTCTTTTTCCTCAACTTTATCACTTTTCTATCTATAATAGNACACCATTAGATGCCAGCATGTGTAAAGTAGAAAGCTTTCGTAACCTAATTCTTTGCTATAAAAGCGAATGTTTGTAAATGGGGCAAATGGCATAAAAAAGCACTAAACTTATGGCCCGTTTCCAATCAGGGTACTTTTCTTTTTTTTCTTGCATAAAGTGGCGCTCAACAAAAATTTTCAGCCGATTTAGGTTTTTTACTAACTTTCGTTAACCAACTTCGTTAGTGAAATACATGTTTGGTCCTTGAATTAGTATAATCATTACATGTTGGACCTTCAATTTTTTTTGAAATATTTTTGCTATAACTTTTTTTTTGATTTTTTTCCTAAAATATTTGTTAATACAAATAATATCAAAAACGTTATTTGCATTATTCGGTCTTCATACGTTTTGATAATCACAATATATAAAAACATGTTACGTAAAGTTACGATTAATAAGTTTGTAATCGAGGAAACTCGTTTCTTCCACGTATCTACTACAACGTCACTTCAGGTATGAACAAACTTCATACCGACATTAGTAAAGTGATCAAAGATTTTATTTTCTCTAAAACTTACATTTTTATATATGACAAAACATTTTTCACAAAAGTATTTTTGTGTTTCTAAAGAAATGTTTTATTAAGAAAATAAATTCAAATTCAAATGTTCCAACAGCTATTTTTCCCTCCAAACCAGATAAATTTTCACCAGACAAACTTTCACCACGTTAGGACAAAAAGAGGAGCTTCTATCGGGACGGTCCCTTAAATGGCCAGACTGTCCCTTAGCGATAAAGGACCGTCACCTATATAAGGGACCGTCTGCTCTTTCTTGACGCCTATAAATACTAAATTGTTCCTTCTCAGAAAAATAATCCCTCTTGGCACAAAACATTCTATTCTTTCTTTCTCCCTTATTTGATCACTATAACATGTCGATATGTGTTTATAAGTGATTTCCTCATCCTCTATATTAGAGTGCAAGAGAAGAACTCTTAAAGTAGTGAAGAATCGAGATGTTATAAAAGTCCACACACAAACGTAACAAGTGTTACGATTCTCTTCTTCCTCCTATACTCTCTTTGTAAATATTGTAAATATTTTCAACTTGTGTGTGAGTCGAGGAAAGATGTGTCAGGTTGAACTTGGACAAAGGTGAAAGTTCAAGAAGTGTTGTAACTAGATTAGGTCTTGTATTTGTTGTATGTTAGTGTGAAGGCTTGAATCGGGAAGGATTCAAGTGCTAGTACGTGTGAAGGCTTGGATTGTGTGTAGATCCAAGTAGGACAAGTGAGCTTGTTCGTGTGGCCACGTGGGCCTTGAAGTAGATTGGTTCTAGCTACGATTAGAACTCGACATTCCGCTCAGTGTCGGTAAACTTGGTGTAAGCTTGTGTACGGATTGCTCTGCCTGAAGGAGTGTGTTGATATAGTGATTGAAAACTCTTGAGTGTGGTACTCGGGGAGTGGAGTAGGACGAAGAGTGAGCTTCGTGCCGAACCACTATAAATCTTGGTGTCTCCTTTGCTTGTGTTCTTTCTTTTACTCTTTACATTACTTGCATTTTATATTCATTATTAGTTTAATAGATATCACATAACTAGTAAAATTCAACAAGTTTGTAAAAGAAACTTAACCGGACTGATGCGTGGTTTTGTGACCTTACAACAGGTTTTACCTCTCGAGGGATCTCAAGAGGCTTACAACCCCACCAGGCAGTGTACCTGACCGATGTAGTATAGGATAGTGGTAAGTACGGGGGATTGATCGTTTTCTCACAGGGAATAGTGTTCGTTAGGATAGAAAAGCTACTCTAATAGGTCTTAGGGTGGAAGGAAGATTCTTTTTGTATTTTTATGTTTTATGGAAAGCAAGTAAAATCTCGGTTTTTAGAGGAAGGGCGGAATTAGTTGCTAGTCAACTTACCCAAGTTTACTACTTTTGCAAATAAAATAAATATCTAAACTATTGTGGTTGTGAAAACAATATGGAGAAAATTGTGTTTACTTAGATTTCATTACTCCCTAACTATCTTTTACCGGTTAATTGATATGTATGTTACTTGTGTGGATGAAGGGTGTAACGCGTCCCAATTATAAGGCTGACGCCGTCAGTCCTGTGCCCAAAATATATAGCCGCCTTTCCACAGTGTTATATTAGATTTCCTTATATAACATGATCGTGACACTTCTGGGCGTTACGTTACCGGAGGTGGAGAAAGAGGATGGTGAAGATATGAGATGAGAGACCTGTTTTATGGGCCGTCCCCTTTAAAAGTAACTTCCTGACGCCAGCTTTTCCTTAACACCATGACGGCGTCAGGTGTTAATCAAAATGTCTCTGCCGTCATTTGACAAATTGGAGTTCCACTCTTTTGTCCAGACTTGTCTGACGCGTCACCTGTTGTGACTTCTAATGCGTCAGGTTTTAATCTTCATCTTTGAGAAGTTGTCGTTTTCTTCACTTTTATGCTCCAAGGAAACGTCCGAAATTTCATGTTTTCCAGAATTCTTCTCAAAAGTACCCTAAAATGACGAAAGGAACGATTTAGGGCATATTTGATCACATTTATAATACGATTAGGGCTAAATGTACCGACCCTAAAAGCGTAACACTTTTCATCTCATCACGAACGCTAAAAGATGGCGAAATATTTTTACAAGTAATGTGGAAAGCGGAGATAACTATTCAACCACCCTCTAGTTCTCTACAATTGTTTGTATCAGACCCAGGGTTACAAGATCTTTTAGATATATCTATACCTTTTAAAACCTTGAGTCGCCTCTAATGGAGTCCTGAAGATAATCTAAAAGGCGTGCGTGTGAATGAACCCAATTTTTCGAAAATGAAAATTTTGTTGAATGGAAATTGAATTTGAAGTTACGTGAAATCAATAGATCATGATCTGGTGGAACACCCATTTTCACTTTTCGCAGGCGGATTTAGGGTTGGGGTATTACTTCATGAGGATCGACAGTTATAGTAATCAGAAACGACTCGAAAGAGACGTTTTTATAAATATGTTATCATTCCATTAAAATATCATAGTTTTATTAATGAGTGAGGTCAGTGAAATTATAGTGTGAAATAGTGTAGGAATGATAGACAAGATTTGAAAGTCGCTCCAGCTCAGTGCCTCCTTCTGCCATGTCTCCATAGGATGACTAGGATACATGCTAAAAGTCAAGCACTAGGTGTTGAGTGAGAATGCATAGGTTTAAGTGTTAGTGAAGTACAAGTTCCCTGGGCTAGCCGTTTTATACAGCCATTCTAGGAAAAGTGTTATGTGTGTGTGTTGGATTAATTGTGATGCATGCACAATTATCAGGAGTGCGGGATGTTGCACTGAAGTCTCATGAACACACGTTAACAATCGGGTCCATGTGGCGCGTGCAGACGCAAATGAGGGATTGAGAAGGATAACATTGCCAAAAGTTAATCTTTCAGTGGGTTCAAGTATTAGTACGCTATATGTACGGACCCAGTGAGCAGTGTTAGATAGCCAACGTGAAGTGTGTCAAACTCAATAGATCTATCAACTATAATCGTGGTTCGCGTAGAAAAAATATCCAACGATAGATTCATGAATTTTAGGTTAAGTGTAGTATGTGGGTCAGTTTGCTTTACTCGTCAACAACAAGAGAAAAAAGACTATGTATTTCGGTTTTAAGTAAAAGCAAGTAGCAGCGTATTCCCCTTCACAGGTTGTTTAAGCATTTAGAGGTGAAAGTTATAAAAGATGGACGGGCTACGAAAACTCAACCCTAGGCTGGAATTATAGACTAGGTAAAGAATGACTCGTAAACTAGACTTCCTTATTCACGTATCCTGATGTTGTTTGTTTGTTGTGTGGTGGATTG
>LBNU01031079.1:0-18048 GCA_014162995.1 Artemisia annua | reverse complement strand
CGTATTCCTAATAACGTCATGGAGTGGGCATACATATCTCTCCAATTCTATGAGCTCTTATCTCGCCCTATGCCATGCACGGCACAAACCATAGGGGTTGTAAAACAGTGGCTCATGCGTTTAAATACTACTTTAATAGCCTAGTATGCTTGGCTACATGTTTCCCAAGACCGTTAAGCACGTTACATGGAAAGGGGTTGGCCAGTGATGTATGTCAAGCTTTAGTTGTTTAGTTTATGTTTCTTAAGTAATTATTCTTAGGGTTTTTTGAGAGTTTTAGATATAGCATAACACCGGCCATCACAATTCAGAAGTATAAGACTCCTCACATGAAGCTCCCTACTATTGTATTATGTTATTAATATAATACCGTTCGGGCCATCATAATTCAGAAGTTAATACTCCTCACATGAAGCTCCTTACTATTGAGCCATGTTGTTATTAGGGTTTAGTTATAACATAACACCGTTCGGGCCATCATAATTCAGAAGTATATGCAATAATCGTTTGAGGAGTCAGGACACTTTAAATCGTAAACCCAACAAACTCGTCAGAACGAAATATCCACATAGTACTCCTCACATGAAGCTCCCTAGTATTGTGTTATGCTTCTAACTTTAAAATAGGTTTGCTATATATATGAAATAGTTTACTTTATACCCTTTAAGTTTAGTATATTTACCAAATCTACCCTATACTTATAATACTTAGGTTTATAACTATCTAGACTTATCACTATTAGTCCCTATACTTATATATTTTGGAAAAATGACAGAAATGACCCTTGGACTTATAATTTTTCTATATTTACCCTTTATACCCTTATCTTTATAACTTTTGCAAAACTAGTCCTTTTAAGTTTATAACTACTTAACTTTTTATCCCAGGGTTTTATAATTTTGCAAAAAGGGTCCTTATTCTTATAACTTCTAAGAAATGTCAAAAATAGTCCCTAGACTATATATTTTCAGAAAATTACCATATATAACCCTATGCATGGAAAACTTTGCAAAACTAGTCCTAATTCCATGCAAACTATATTGTTATAAAACAAAAAGGTTTCCTAACTTATGTTTAACTAATTTTAGCTTATCTAAGTTACCTAAGTCAGATTTTAGCTTATGAAAAGGGCTTATAACGCATAAAGGGCAATTCGACTCTAATTAGGGTTTTAAAAAGTAAACTAGCAAATGATTATGACCAAGGCTTAGGCAAGGGATCCTATGGGTTCTAAGGCATCCTAATACTATCCTAATACTAAACTAAAGCTAAAAGAACTAAAAGTGAAGACTTACTTGACTAGGAAAGGGTTAACGAGGGTTTATCTAGGTTAAGGGTTTTCTCGATAGAAATGTGACTCGACAAGGCCTTAAGGCTCACCTAGCTCGACTCCTAAGACTACAAGGGACCTTATACCACTATTAGCTACAGAAACTTTGAGGTGAAAAGAAGAGAAGAGGTGTGGTTTGGAAATGGAGGAGGGATCCGGGTATTTATAGGGTAACGAAGAGTAGCGACCAAGAAAAGGAAGTAGGAGGTGTCAAGGAGGGGGAAAGTGAGTAAGCTGAGCTAGGGGGAGGTCATGGCAGGTCTAGGGTGTGATGAGGAGGAGCTAGGGAGGTCTATAGGCGGTTATGGAGTCGGTTTAGGGTTTTTGTGGTGGAAATGGAACCGAGGGAGGAAGGTGTTGACAAGGTGGTGACGCACCACCTTTCTTGCTAGCTTAAAGGTGCTTGTAAGCTGCTTAGATGTTTAGTGGTTGTTTAGGGTGATTAGTGGTTGATTAGTGGTGGTTTAGTGGTGGTTTAGGGTGATTAGTGGTGGTTTAGTGGTGGTTTGGTTAAGTAGGTGACAAGTAGGTGATGCACCTACTTGTGTGGGTGCTTGTAAGGTGTTAGGGTGCTAGGTTGGTTAGAGTAAGGTGCTAGGGTGCTTGGTTGTAAGATTTGAGGTACTATAGTAGCCTAGTTCTAAGGTGTAGGTCTATTTCTAACTTAGTTTTGCCTAGAGTGAGTTTAGGGTTTTGCCTAGGGTTTTGTGCCTAAGTTAGGTTCCTAAGAGTGTTTAGTGACTAATCCTAAGTCCTAAGGGGTTTATACTAAGTGGTGGTAGCTTATGGGAAAGTTTGGGAAGGTTTGACCTAGTTTTTGGGAAGTTATAACCTAGTTATGGTTTTATGCCTAAGGGACTTGTACCTAAGCTCTAATGGGTTGTACTAATACCCAAGGGTCCTAAAGTATCCTAATGTTCCTAAGGTAACTCATACTTAATCCTTGGGCACTTTCAAACTAGTTTAACTAAGCATATAGGGTTTAGTAAGCACATAGACCTAATTAGGGGTTGTTTAGGGTTTATTATGGTGTTGTGGTAAGTTTAGTGTGTTAGGTTGGTAAATTACTTATTATGGTGTTGTTATGATCTTATGCTTGACATATAAGGGGTTTATAGGGTGTGAGTGTTGAGTTATTGTGGGCAAGTCTAGAGAGTCATGCAAGTAATGAATGCACATAAAAAGCAAAAATTTACCTGTGACATACCTACTATAGGTATTTGTAATGGGAATGATAGTGATGAGATTTTGTGGGTTGTTACATTTGGCATGTCATTTCAATTGGTGAATTTCAACCAATTAAAACAAATTTCGACAATCAAAATTTCTTAAGAAAGTTTTGCAAACATATTGAAGCAAAAATATTGATTTATAAAGCTTTGTCGAAAATTAAATATGATAAAATAATTTTATGTCAAATGGCAAATGACATGTGAAAAAATATTTTAAACTTTCATCAGAGAAATGATCAAGCCAAAGATGATAAAAATAAGTCATTAGAAAAAATTTAGTTGAAGTAGATACATGTACTACTAGTTCAAATGTTTTTGATGTAGGTAATGTCGCCGACAAAGACCATGTAAGCAACCTAGAAAGTGAACTAATCTATGAGTTTTGGAGTGATACCGATGGAGAAGACAACATATACCTTGAATGTGAAACAAAGCAAAAGGTTGATTCTTCAAGAAAGGTACATTCTAAAATTGAACATTTTTGTTATGATCCATTCATTCTAGAGTTTTCAAAAATAGAAAATGAACTTAATAATCTATGCAACATAAGTAGAAAATCATCTTCGGAGAATGAAACATCGAGATCATACGAAAATAATCTCGAAAATGAAATCATCTTAGATGACAAAATGTCTAGATTTGAAAGTGGAAAAGAAATTGATCTAGAATGTAAGATGTGTCAAGATTATAAAAATGAGATTAGGAAAGCTAGTGAAATGGCTAATACACTTGCTAAATTTGAAAAGAGCTTTAAGTCTCTTGAAAATTTACTAAGTAGTCAAAAGACATTTGGAGATAGAACGGGCTTAGGCTATGACTCGTGTGAGTGCTCAACTAGCAAGTCAATATAAATAAAATTTGTTAAACAGACAAATATGAAATTGATTGTTTTGAAAAATAAAAGATGTTAAAAACAAAGATCATCACTAGTGATAATTGTCTAAGTAATAGGAATAAAATGTAAAGAAACATTTTTTGGCGACATCCTCACCACTTGCATATAAGTGCAATGGATCTCTCGGACTAACCATCTCGGACCCATAAGAAATTGGGTACCAAGTTTTCTTGCAAGTTATGTCTTTAGGAATATGAAGGAAGCCACTCGATGACAAGAAGTCTTCATCCACATTCTTGCCACGAATATTATGACGCCTTAATAATTAAGTCTTGCATCACGTACAACACATTCTATGGTAATGTGTCATTAGAAATAGCTAGCGGCCAGGGTACGTTTACTTTCAACCTTGACTATTATGCTTGCTATATGACTATTTGCTATATGCTTACGTGACTATGTAATTAATTGCTAAATGCTTGCATGCTAGATAATACAAATATTTGATGTATGCTTGTATACAATTAGACGTTATGTATAAATTCTTATCCTTCTTTGGATTCAAGCAAAATATTTGGAAAATAATGGCCTTACCACAACCATTATTAATATCGACTTTTGCATCAATGAATCACTACAGATGATGCACACTTTTGTCGCTCTCTACATCTTTTCTCTACTTCTCGTCTATGACTCTTCTTGGCATTTACAAGATTGACTTCTAGCCTCCTCGATGCAAATCTCACAATTGGATCTCATCGTATTCACAACTCTCTCTTTTCTTCTGTTTCGACTCTAGCTCCACTCCTTATTCAAGCATATCGAGTCTCTTCTATCTCTTCTGTCTCGATTCTATTCCATACACATTCCTTAGCCTACTCATGCGTATTGAGTCTATTCCATGTCTAAAAATACAAAGGTCATGCTTTAAAAGTGTTCCAAACTAAAAACTTTTCATAAAAGATAAAAACACACAAACCAGCAAAACCCGTCAACCCTACTGCCGGCGGTCCTTTATCGACTGGCTGTCCCATATCGATAAAGGACCGTCCTTCTTTTTTAGACAGTACCCCACGTTTTCATTGCAGTCTCTCAAAAACAAAACCAAACACACCCCTTGCTGCAGCAGTGACGAAAAACGACCCCTTGCACCCTAAATCCTTACTAACTAATAATCAAACTAATTCAAAGTCTTTCAATTCTAGATCATCAATCACTAGTACGTACTAATCACTCAATTGTAAGTTAATTTCTTTAATTTCATCTAATTAATTCGCAATTGGAATATTAGTGTTCATATGAACATAAAATTAAAAATTGAGGATCCTCATTTCTTTGTAAAATTAACACCAATTGAAATTAAATCTCAACAATGTATCACTAACAACACTTGTATTGACAATTAATTGATCTAATTTGTGGGTTTTGAAAATGGGTCAAAAGTGAGATCATCCCCAATTTGAATTTGCTGTTATTAATCTTGTTTAAGAACGTAACAAAAATGTAGTTATGCATTGTTAATACATGTCAAAAACGTTTTCATAACCATGCAACGAAATGAATCAGGAATTTCAAAATTAAAATGTGTTATGAAACTTGGGGGTTGTTTGGGATAAGCATGAAAATTATAGACTAGCTAGTTTAAATGTTAACTTCATTTTATTTTTCTTATATATGAAAAACATGCCTAAACCGAATGGTATTGATCACCAAATAACACGCAATTACATACCTATACTATCCACTAATTACACTCCACCAATCTATTATAATTTCTAACGCATTGAAAAACGTTGTATCCATGAGGGATGCGTTGTCTACTTCGACTTTGAGGACATCAAATATCTTGATGCCTTGCTTAGTCTTGCCAAACTAGATTGTCTTTACCAAATCTACGAACAAATTGTTCCCCGCTTTATACTTGAGTTTTATAGTCAGTTTAGTCTGAGGACCGATTTCGAGTTTGAGTTGTACATTCAGTTTGTCATCAAAGAAAAGTGTTTTTCCTACTCGCTTCCTGAATTTGGTCGTATCCTTGGAGTTCCCACCGTGGGGTAGTGCTCATTCACTGATGAATGGAGCTTTGATGCTCTTGCCGAGTGCACCCCCAAATGTGGAAAATACTCCATCATTGCCCCCACTCCTAGTGAAATAAAATCTTTTGTTCAAAAACCAAGGTCATCACCTCTTTCCCGAACATACAAAGGAAAGAAAATTGCTGTCGAAGAAAATCAAATTTTTACTAAAGAAGTTGTCGATCACCTTAAATCTTTTGAGGAGATCATTCGTGAAAATGCTTTTTGTCTTGGTGGCAATCGGGATCATCTTCCCGCTTGTCTCGGTCATATGCTCTATCGTATTGTCGCATCGACACCATACAATTTAGCTTTCTACATTGCTAGGAGAATAGAGTTTCTCACTAAAAAGCCAAAGTTAAACTTGCCCTATGGCATGCTATTGACTCGATTTTTTAATCATATCATGGATGAATTTCCCGAACTTAAATCAGAAGATTATCACATCTATCATCGTGTCATGTTTCCGCTCACAAATCACATTGAGCGAAAAACAAGGTCTGATTCTGGTTCTAAAAGAACCTTGTTTCCCGAGTCATCTTCCGGTGATTCATCCTCTCATCACATAGATGACGATTAACACATTGGTAGTTTGAATGCTAGTGCCTCCTCTCCATCATCTCAACTTCATTCTTTCACTAATGTTCTCCCTCAAATCCCCCAAAACCTTGATTCACAAGACCCATCCGTGATCACCCTTCTGACTCAAATACGGGATGAGCAAAGAAAAGGATTGAAGTCAATAAAGAACCTCTTGAGGAAGAAGAAGAAGTAAATGTCATTTGGAGCATCTTGTCTTATGTACTTGGAACATCTATGTTTATCATCTTTATGTGAACTTCTTATGATTATTAGACATGCTTGATTATCGCTTATGTTTGTATTTGGATGATGATATTGGTCAGTTTAGCTCTTGTACGATAACTATTAAGGTTGACCTTTTGTTTATGCAGTTCTGTGATATGTAGGAATGAGTTGCATATGCAGGTTGCAGAAATGAAAAGCTGGGTAAAAATCTGGAAACCAACTGCCGGCGGTCCTTTATCGACCTGGCAGTCCCTTAGTGATAAAGGACCGTCCCTTGGGATCATGGAACTGTTTTCTTCCTTTCTGCAATCCTAAACCTATTGCATGTTTATCACCACCTTACCATGTTTAGATAAACAATTTTATGTGCTAAATATTTTCTAATGCATGCTTTGCCCAAATCATAACCATGCTTGATTATTTAAACTCTTCTTCTCTTTTTCAACCTCATCACCATCACCTTTTATCTCTTCTTCATCCCCTACAATGGCATCATCTTCCACTTCTTTGCCAACCACATGCAAAAAGCTCAAAACCTCACTCAATCCACAACAACCAAACAAAAGGCCTAAGATCAAAATCATTCCACCAGAAACCAATTTCATTGACCTCACTCTCGATGAAACCACTCCTTCTCCAAAGTCTCCACCATCCTCTCCTCAAGCACCAAGTGCACCTCTCAAAACACCATCCACCAATGGAACATCCTACTCTTCATCTAAACCATCCTCATCCTCAAAGCCAACTTCATTACCTTTCTCATCATTCATCAAAAACTTGTCACCCTTGCTCACCCAATCTAGCTCGGGTGCTTACACTCCTTTTGTGAGCAATCTACCATCATATCCTACCTTCTCTAGTTCTCCACCAAGAAGCTCACATCCTCCTCCAAAAAATTCTCCCAATCATACCAATGCATCACCAAATGGGCCTTTGGAATACATTCCTCCTACTCCACCATCTTCTCCAACCCTTGGTAATCCTCTTCCTTACTACTTTGTGAACAACCACACCTTAGGATGTGCATGTTGCTTTCACAACTTTCATCTCATCACCTCTCTATGAGATGGACTCCATATCATGTTTGGCCACATTGAGTTTCTTCTTGCTCAACAAAATGTGCAACCAACTCCCCTTGCTACCATGCCACCTTCGGCTCCACCTTCTTCTTCACCATCCTCTTCTCCACCTCCTAACTAGACATCTTCACATGTTTAGTTGAAAATATTCAAGTGGAAGCTATATTTTGGGCCAAGCATGTTTTGGAAGTAGCTTGTTATGTTACTTAATGTTTAATGATGTAGGATTTGGTGATGACTATGTAATGTGTGTTTCTCATCATGTATGATTATCATGAATGAATGAATGATTCTAGGTTTAAATTATGCTAATGTGTTGTGATATTTATAATGGTTGACTTGAAAATGGACCAAATTAATCAACCTTAAATATGGGAAAATGCTAAAATCACAACACAACTGTCAACTAGGATGCCTACTGGCGGCGATCCTTTATTGGCTTGGCGGTCCCATATCGCTAAAGGACCGTCCCCGGTAAGAGCTAGAATTTTGATTTCTCTTCTATTATCTATCATATTCATGCTCTATCTATTTGATTTCACCCTTTCATTATATCCTTCTATCTATCTTAACCCCTCTATATTCTTCTATATATGTGTATGTGCTTTTTCTCTAACTTGGTTTTGTAGCACAATACCATAGCTCAATTCCCCAGTGCCCTCATTGATGCGCGTGATGTGTCATTGCGGTTTAGCAGTATTAATGCCTACTCAAGTTTTAAATTTATATTTAGCCTACTTATCAATAACACACACACTTAACGAGAAGTGTACCCGGTCAGTATGAATATAATGGTAAGTAGAGTGTCGATCACTATGAGTGGAACGTATTATCTAGTTAACCTAATCAGTATTTTAATATCATAAGTTAGTGTTACAGTCTAATCTAATGAGGGGGGGGGGGTTTAAACAGTAAATAAACTAATGAGTACAAATCAGCAATAGCAACACGTACACAGATAGATAATAGAAGCAGAAGAAGGCCTGTCCTGATAATTAAGCAGCTTGTCACTTGTTTTATTGCTAGTTTTATATGAAGCGTATCGTAATCTAATCTGTCTCGTTGGATCTCATTATATCGGCGAGTAAACTCTTAATGATCACTTATGTCTATCCTACTTTCTAGACACTAGATAAATAGGCGAGGAACAGGTATGGCAGCCCACAGGCTCAGCTAGACACAGAGGTTATCAATGCTCAAATATAAGTCACCAAAAACATCATCATATAAACTTTTATTCATGGGAAAGTAACTTTAAAGGGAGCAGTATGGTGGCCACAAACCCATCAATCCTGATGAATTAAAGCATACTAATACAATAAAACAAAACTACTTAATGAATTAAATACATGCAGGACCTTCTTACAGCTCTAATATCTTCGTTTGGGGTGTGACTTGTGATGCTTCTTCGATTGAGTTTGTCTCCTTAGGGTTTTGTTGCATACAAAATTTGTGTAAGTCTTGGGGTATTTATAGTTTCTGTCTGAGGGTACGATGCGGCGCATCGAGTAAGTAGATGCAGTGCATTGACTTAACTTCGCGTGGGGTCCAAGATTAATATATTCTGGAATATTCGTACACCGTCTTCAGATGCGGCGTATGTTTATCTTTTATGCGGTGCTTGTCCTTCAGGGTCTTGGATTGTATTTGGTGAAGTCTTGATAGTGATATGTCGTATGTCATAAGTGTAATGCAGCGTATCAGGAGTAGAACAAGCTTGATCTTCTTCATTGACCAAAGTTTCATATGCGACGCATGATAGAATTACATGCGGTGCATTCTTCAAAGTCAGGCAATGGTCTTCGAATTCATCTAAGTATGATATTGTGGCGTATCTGTTGAGAGAGATACGGCGCATCTTCTGGATTTCAGTAGACTTTTGACATCTTACTAGTTTTGCTCAATAATTCGTCCAAAATCGCCAAGTTTCACCAATTGCTTGTTTTTACCTGAGAATTAGTAAAGTAAACAATTAAGTATCGATTCTTATAAATAATATAATAAAACAAGTCAAATAAATAGGATAGATGATAACAATAATATGTACTTATTTGATGACATCACTCATCTAGGGGGAGCACTAAGCTAGGGGGAGCATGCATTCCGTTGATTTCTTTCCTCTCTTCACATCGACGAAGCCCTTTTGATTCTGGAAAAAGGGGGAGCATGTATTCCGTCGATTTCTTTCCTCTCTTCACATCGACGAAGCCTTTTTGATTCTACAAAAATGGGAGAAGTAAACGAAAACTCATTAAAAATTTATCAACACATAATTTTACCTAAAATGAGTTTATATTTTGTAATCATCAAAAAAGGGGAGATTGTTAATACAAATAATGTCAAAAACGTTATTTGCATTATTCGGTCTTCATACGTTTTGATAATCACAAAATATAAAAACATGTTACGTAAAGTTACGATTAATAAGTTTTTAATCCAGGAAACTAGTTTCTTCCATGTATCTACTACAACGTCACTTCAGGTATGAACAAACTTCATACCGACATTAGTAAAGTGATCAAAGATTTTATTTTCTCTAAAACTTACATTTTTATGTATGACAAAACATTTTTCACAAAAGTACTTTTGTGTTTTTAAAGAAATGTTTTATTAAGAAAACAAATTCAAATTCAAATGTTCCAACAACTATTTTTCCTTCCAAACAAGATAAATTTTCACCAGATAAACTTTCACCGCGTCAGGACAAAAAGAGGAGCGTCTGTCGGGATGGTCCCTTAAATGGCCAGACGCTCCCTTAGCGATAAAAGACCGTCACCTATATAAGGGACCGTCTGCTCTTTTCTAACGCCTATAAATACTGAACTGTTCCTTCTCAGAAAAATAATCCCTCTTAGCACAAAACATTCTGTTCTTTCTTTCTCCCTTCTTTGATTACTATAATATGTCGGTATGTATTTATAAGTGATTTCCTCATCCTCTATATTAGAGTGCAAGAGAAGAACTCTCGAGGTAGTGAAGAATAGAGATGTTATAAGAGTCAACACACAAACTTAACAAGTGTTACGATTCTCTTCTTCCTCCTATTCTCTCTTTGTAAATATTGTAAATATTTTCGACTTGTGCGTGAGTCGAGGATAGATGTGTTAGGGTGAACTTGGACAAAGGTGAAAGTCCAAGAAGTGTTGTAACTATATTAGGTATTGTATTTGTTGTATGTTGTGTTGTGAAGACTAGAACGTATTGGAGTTCTAGTGTGAAGATTAGGACTTAGTGAAGTCGGTGTGTGAAGACTTGAATCGGGAAGGATTCAAGTGCTAGTACGTGTGAAGGCTTGGATTGTGTATAGATCCAAGTAGGACAAGTGAGCTTGTTCGTGTGGCCACGTGGGCCTTGAAGTAGATTGGTTCTAGCTACGATTAGAACTCGACATTCCGCAGAGTGTCGGTAAACTTGGTGTAAGCTTGTGTACGGATTGCTCCGCCTGAAGGAGTGTGTTGATATAGTGATTGAAAACTCTCGAGTGTGGTACTCGGGGAGTGGAGTAGGACGAAGAGTGAGCTTCGTGCCGAACCAATATAAATCTCGGCGTCTCCTTTGGTTGTATTCTTTCTTTTACTCTTTACATTACTTGCATTTTACATTCATTATTTGTTTAATAGATATCACATAACTAGTAAAATTCAACAAGTTTGTAAAAGAAACTTAACCGGACCTAAAAGCGGCGAAATATTTTTACAAGTAGTTAGAAACGGAGAAACTATTCACCTCCCACTTCTAGTTTCTATAATATTTTTTCGAAAAAAAATTAAAAAAAAGGAGTTCTTGAAAGAAAAAATTCAATTTTTTTTTTAAATTTTGGAAAAAAAAAAGTTTTTGAAAAAAAATTTCAAAAAATAAAAAATAAAAAAAAGTTTTTGAATTGTTTTTTTTGATTTTTTTTTAAATTTTTTTTGAAAACTTTTTTTTTTCAAACTTTTTTGAAAATATTTGTTCAAAAACTTTTTTTTCTCAAATTTTTTTCTTCTAATTTTTTTCGAAAATATTTTTTTGCAAAAAAAAAATTAGAAAAAAAAATTTCGAAAAAAGAAGTTATAGAAAAAAAAATTCAAAAAAAAGTTGTTTGAAAAAAAACTTTTGATCTTTTTTTCAAGGACCATACATGTAATTCACTAACGAAGTGAGTTAACGAAAGTTAGTAAAAAACCTAATTCGGCTGAAAATTTTTGTTGGGCGCCTTTTTACGCAAGAAAAAAAGAAGAGTACCCTGATTAGAAACGGACCCTAAGTTTAGTGTCTTTTTTTTTTTTTTTTTNTTTTTTTTTTTTTTTTTTTTTTTTTTTTTTTTTTTTTTTTTTTTTTTTTTTTTTTTTGCCATTTGCCCTTGTAAATGAGTAATGTATTTTCAATTAATGTGATACACATTCAAAATCATACTCCTCGATTAGAACATAGGCCGCTGAATATTTAGCGAGTAAGTATAAGTTCTTACTTAAATAATAAGTTAGGTTTGTGTTTAAGTTAGAAATGAGATCACTTTCACGGGAAGTGTACCCGATCAGATGTAGCCAGTGGGGTAATTATGCGGCCGATCTCAAGAATAGTATGCTTAGACTTAACCTAGTGAGTTTTATAGATTCTAAAGGGGTTTTGATTGATTTGATTTATAATTATAACTACTAAATCAGAAAAGGAAATTAAACTAATTAAACTACATGTATTGTGATCAATAAGAGAAAGCATTGCTAGTCATGTTAATAATATTCCATTCTAGTTATTCATTTATTAGTGAAATGATTCATTTGTAAATTGCTGATGACATCAGGATGCATGGAAAGTATCTCCTTGGTCCAGATAATACTCGCATTCTCTTATCTAACCTAGACTAAATCACTTGGTCCATGTAAGGGTGAGCATCGGTCTGGGACCGGACCGGACCGGACCGACAAGACCGAAGACCGAATTAAGGTAAAAACCGGGACCGAGACCGAGACCGAATGTGGTCGGTCCGGTCCGGTTTGGTCTGGTCCGGTCCGGTCTTCGGTTGGTCCGGTCCAAATAGGCAAGATTTTGCAAGTTTTTTCGGTTTTTTGGTCGGTCCGGACCGGACCGACCGGACCGAAGATCGAATTAACCAAAAAGCCTAGACCGAGGACCAGACCGAATGTGGTCGGTCCGGTCCGGTCCGGTCGGTTTTGTCGGTCGGTCCGGTCCATCCGGTCCGTTTGCTCACCCCTAGGTCCATGTATCTAGCCTCTACACAGGTAATCTCCTAGGCCATTTGGTCCATATACCCATCGGACTACAAGCATGCATTAAGTCGTGTCAACTACTATAGGTGATTTATCTATGGTATCCACTTGGTCCATGTGATACCTACCTTTCCCCACTTGGTCCATGTAAAAAGAGCACTATGCAAACTTCAGTGTCCTCATAATATATATCTAGCACCCATTTGGTCCATGTGATATACTAGACTTAAAAGAGTCAACCATATAAACAAACATGTATTGAACGATAAACACATAAACTAAGAAATAATAAACTTTGAATCTTAACAAACAGAAATAACTATTATGAAATATTCATAAACATGGCTAACACCTAAGGGTGTTAGCCCATAATGTATGTAAAAGCACGAGAAGATAATTCAAACGATAAACAAATGGAAATCATAATGAAGTCGATATGCAAATCGAATGATTAAAACTAATGTGATGATACAAGACATTCTCTCCTTGATTTCCTAGCTCTTGGGACTGATTTTGGGGCATTGGAATGGTGAAATTCGGCTGTGGTTGAGAGTGGTGAGTGAATGATGTCATAAACTCCCGTATAGGGTTTGTATTTATATCTTCTGTTAAGGCATCGATTACGCTGTATCCAAATGTGGATACGACGTATCCAAGCTTTCTTAATTGCTAACGAATAAAGTATATTCCAAGCATATTCTGTGTTTCTTTTAAATATGGCATATTGTCAGGGTTAAATACGCCGTATACCTTCAAATCTTGATATAATTGGACTAGGGATAAGATCTTCTATACCACGTATGGCCAAAGTTTCATACTCCGTATGCCATCAATGGTTGACTTGGGCTTTGACTGTAGAGCTTTCAAATACGGCGAATTTTCATAGTTAAATATGATGTATGCTTCTATATTCACCAATACTTAGTAAATTCTTCCAGATATCAATACGGCGTATAGCTAGAGTTACATATGCCGTATGATCCTTTACATCTTGCATACAAAATTATCATAATTAGCTCCAAATCATGTCTTCTTTGCGTGTCTTTTGTAGTATTGCTCCATAATCAATGAAATAGGGAAACTAAGGTAATTAAGTATCAATTTAGATATAAACATGCATAATATGAGCAATTAACATGTGATAAGTATTCAACAATATAGGTCTTATCACACACCATAGAGCTTAACCCAAACCGATACACTCTTCAAGTCTTCCTTAGACACATTCACCAAAGGAGACCACTTGCGAAGAATAAATGGAACATTATGTATCATCCATGGACCATTTTCAAGCATTGATTCCATACCGGTATTAGAATTAATTTTATAGAAGGAATACCTTTCAAGTTCATTATAGAGCGAAGAAGACCAAATCAACTCCACGTATTCTTAACATTGTTTTCAACCACAGGATACGCCATTCTTTTACCTAGAAAGAACCCATAAACAGTGTTCTCGAAACGCTCCTTAACCTGAAGGGCTGATTCTTTATAAATTGCAACATTAGATCCATTACCAGACCGGGCAAAATAAGGTATGAAAATTAGCAACTTTCTTACTCAGATCACCATTAAGACGATGAGCATATGACCAAAGCCTCGTAGCATTCGATGTATCACCAGCACTATCCACATTAGCAGACCTATTAGGGGAACCAAATGATTCAGACAAGCTGGAAACGACTCCAAAGTAGCTTGAATATCATCATTCATCGGTTTTAATGGTACCACGTCATCTCCTACTAACACAAGCTTGCCCTCTAGCAATTTAAGTTCAATATCATTGATCTTTGTAGCAATAGAACACACTTCCTCCTTGTTAATACTAACATGATCATCATTACAAACCTTAGCACACGTGACATCTTCCACATAAACATCATGGTTAACCTGAACACCAATCTGATGATCAAACACACGTGAATCCTTTTTTTCTTCTTATCCCCCCCCGAATCAAAAAACTACTTTTCATTGTTAAACCATGCATATACTAATAGAAAAAGCAATAACAACAGTCCCAACCCACAGTAACCACGTGACACCAACAGCCTCAACGACGACACAACAAATCAAAGCCATAAAACAAATTTCGACCACAATAAAGGGTAAAAGAACCCAATTTAACAACAACAAAAAAGAAGCATAATATAGCACCAGTAAAGTTGTCGCAGGAAACAATGATAAATAAGAAATGAATATGTGAAAAACACTAAAAAAAAACCAATTCAAAAGAAAACCCTAAAAAAATAAAAATCCTAATCATATTGAATATACAAACGTGTCTATGAATCAAAAAGACTTAATCATAAACAAGTACGTATAAGCAACACAAATTAACGTTTAGGATAGGTAGGATTTGCAGGGCCAATCATTTTATGGTTTTAGGTTAAAATCTATTTTTTTAACACAAATTAACGTTTAGGGTAGGTAGAATTTAAACGTTGAAAAACTTTGTTGTGTTATTTTGTTTAATATGTTTTCCATATTCTTGCATTAAAATGGTTTAAACATCACATTGTTTGTTGCATGGTGAGTGATTTAACTTAGTTCTTTAAGTTATAATCATTGGGAACAAAAGTTATGTTAACCATTTTTGACTTGTAGAAATGCATATTACAATTTGCCTAACAGAGACATATTGCTGAATGTATAGACACACTACACTGTTAACCACTTTCGGCGGGGACAAGACCCCCCCTTTCCGCGGGGACGTCTCCCCGCCAAAGACTTTCTGCGGGGACATCTCCCCGCCGAAAGTCTGCCGCCAAAACCCTGTCGCTGTTAACTTTTGGCGGGGACGCACCACATTTTCCGCGGGGACTTGTGGGTCCCACATCGTTTCGTTTGGTCAAACATGCCAGCGTGGCATCGAAGTTTTTGGCGGGGACATGTCCCCGTTGAAAGTGTGACAATAAAAAAGTGTTGTACATGCCGTGAAAATGATCTTAAGTACAAAAAATTCGTCTTTAGGGTTTGCCCTAAAAGTTCTCCACAAAGTTCCACCCTAATGAATGAAAATTAGAAAACTATATATAGATTTTACACTTTGACGGCGTCAGGTTATAAGGGCTGACGCCGTCAGCTCGCCGCCATTAGGTTTCTCGGATGGCCTAGATCCACTTCTGACGCCGTCACCTTATAAAACCTTATGGGCCGTCACTCTTTAAAATAACTCCTGACGGCCTACTTTTCCTAACACCTGACGGCGTCAGGTGTTAATTCCAAAAATTCCTCTGGCCCGTCATTTGAAAATTGGATTCCACTCTTTTGTCCAGACTTTCTGACGGCGTCACCTTGTGACTTCTAATGCCGTCAGGTTGTAAATCTTCATCTTTTGAGACTTTGTCGTTTTCTTCACTTTTATGCTCCAAAAACGTCCGAATATGCATGTTTTCCAGAATTCTTCTCAAAAGTACCTAAAATGACAAAAGGAACGATTTAGGGCAATATTTGATCACATTTATACGAATTAGGGCTTAAATGACCCCCTAAAAGCGTAACACTTTTCATCTCATCACGAACCTAAAAGCGGCGAAATATTTTTACAAGTAATTGGAAACGGAGAAACTATTCAACCACCCTTCTAGTCTCTACAATTGGTTTCAGACCCAGGTTATCAAGATCTTTAGAGTATACTATACTTTAAAACTTGAGTCGATCTATGGAGTCTGAAAGATATCTAAAAGGGCGTTCTTTGAATGAACCACAATTTTTCGAAAATGAAAATTTTGTTGAATGGAAAATTGAATTTGAAGTTACGTGAAATCAATAGATCATGATCTTTGGTGTAACACCCCCATTTTCACTTTTCGCAGCGGATTTAGGGTTGGGGTATTACTTCATGGGATCACAGTTATAGTAATAGAAAACGACTCGAAAAGAGACGTTTTTATAAATATGTTATCATTCATTAAAATATCATAGTTTTATTAAGGTGAGGTCCCGTGAATCTAAGTGTGAAATAGTGTAGGAATGATAACAAGATTGAAAGTCCTCCGAGTTCAGTGCCTCCTTCTGCCATGTCTCCATAATGACCTAGGATACATGCTTAAAAAGTCAACACTAGGTGTTGAGTGAGAATCATAGGTTTAAGTGTTAGTGAATACAAGTTCCCTGGGCTACGTTTTTACACCCATCTAGGAAAATGTTATGTGTGTGTGTGATAATTGTGATGCATGCACAATTATCAGGAGTGGGGTATGTTGCACTAAGCTCATGAACCACACGTTAACAATCCGGGTCATGTGGGCTGCAGACCCAACATGAGGGGATGAGAAGGATAACTTGCCAAAGTTAATCCTTCAGTGGGTTCAAGTATAGTACTTATTGGTACCACCCAGTGAGGTGTTAATACCAACGGGAGTTGTCAAACTCCAATAGATCTATCAACTATAATCGTGTTCGCGTAGATAAAATATCCCAAACGATTAGATTCATGAATTTTAGTTATGTAGTAGTGGCAGTTTGTTTACTCGTGCAACAACCAAAGAAAAAAGACTTGTATTCGGTTTTAAGTAAAGCAAGTAGCACGTATCCCCTTCACAGGGTTTGTAAAGCATTTAGAGTGAAAAGTTTTAAAAAGATGTGAGGCTACGAAAACTCACCTAGGCTTTGGGAATTCTAACTAGTGTAAAGAATGACTCGTAAACTAGACTTCCTTATTCACGTATCCTGATGTTGTTGTTGTTGTGGTGGATGTATGTCAAGCTTTAGTTGTTTAGTTTATGTTTCTTAAGTAATTATTCTTAGGGTTTTTTGAGAGTTTTAGATATAGCATAACACCGGCCATCACAATTCAGAAGTATAAGACTCCTCACATGAAGCTCCCTACTATTGTATTATGTTATTAATATAATACCGTTCGGGCCATCATAATTCAGAAGTTAATACTCCTCACATGAAGCTCCTTACTATTGAGCCATGTTGTTATTAGGGTTTAGTTATAACATAACACCGTTCGGTTGATAATAAACTTTTAGCGGGGACATGTCCCCGTTAAAAGTAAACGCGGGAATAATTCCCGCGTACAATTTAGATGGACTATTTTCGTCAAACTTGACCAAAAATGATAATACACTTTCGGCGGGGACATGTCCCCGCCAAAAGTAAGCGTTGAAAATTTAGTAAACGGTCAGCAAGTCTGTGTGCCAGCTCAGCATTTGGCAAACAGTGTGCTTACTTTTGGCGGGGACATGTCCCCGCCGAAAGTGTGCATTGAAAATCTAGTAAACGGTCAGCGAGGTTGTGTGTCACCTCAGCACCATTTTTGTCGTTTAGCGACACTACTACATTCGACGCCACTCCCGTCGACATTTTCGGGGCCATCCCGTCGTCATGTCGACGGTTGTATATTATCCCGTCGACATGACGACGGCTCCCTCTTGTCGGCTGTGCCTCGTCGGGAACGACTATCCCGTCGACAAACCCCGTCGACTTACGTGGGACCCACACTTTTTTCGGTCAACAAATTTTAACGGGGGA
>LBNU01031078.1:33089-43117 GCA_014162995.1 Artemisia annua | reverse complement strand
AGTTTAATAACTCTTTTTATAAACTTGTTATAAATTTTAGGAATTCCTGTAGTTTATTAGTTTTATAAAATATTCTTAATTTTCTAAGTCATTTGTAGTAAAATTTGTAATTTAAGATTAAGTAATTAGTTTAATTAAGTTAGATAGCAATAATTAAATTAAATTCAGAAAAAAGACAAAAAGACATATTTAGTTTTTATCATATTTTAAGTTATTTAAGGAATTTGTAAAAATAAATTTTCATTTTTCTTAGTTTATTTATTATTATATTCATATTATTTAGCTAAATAATAAAATAAGTAATTAAATAGTTTTAATTAATATTTAATAATAAAATAATCAAAAAAATTTTCTTTTATGTAAATTCGTTTATATTAAGTTTGTAAAATTCATTTCACCCCTTGAGTTGTTTTGTTCAACCCATATTTTCCATATGCATTTGAGTTTTAGGATTATCTAATTTCTGGTTTGTTAAATTTTCATTTATCTTTATTTCCAAACAATTCAATAGTTAAAATCAACATCAAAATCTTTATCGGTTACTATTAGTCCTATCACTCATTCCCAAAACGTTCAAACACATTTCAATCTCACTTGACATAACGACCCGGGGGGCGGATACACTGGGCCGTACACCGATCATAAATTCGATCCCTTTCTCTCTCATGAGCTTGACTTAGTTGTACAGGTACTTGGTGACTTAGTGACTGTTTGAGGATCAAATTGGCGCCGCTGCCGGAGGTTGCTTGCGTTTTAAAAAACTTTAGGTAGTGGTGTTCAAAACCTCCTTGTATAAAAAAATACTCACTTTGAAAAATTTTGAAAAATCTAATCATATCAACTAAAAAAATTAACACTTTTCTAAAGGTTTAACAACACCAAAAAAATCATAAACTACAAAACAAACGTGAAGTTAAATACTTCGATCTATTAAGATTACAACCTATACAGAGGAATAGGAGTTCTGACATTAATTGCAACGAAAGAGATCCATTCTTCTCTCCCCACCCTGTTCGAGTAGTCTTAAAGGAACGATTTCGTTAAACGAATCGATTCCAAAAAATAATTCCAGTTTTTCACACAAACACGCAAAAGCCAAAACATTGTTATTCTTGTAAATAAAAACTAAGATACCACCGCAAATCAAGGCAGAAACAACCCAACTGGGTGTAGACCATTAAAGTTCCCAAACTAAAGATTCAAAACTTGCCATTGTACCTGTGATTGGTGTACCTTTATCAAAGAAGCAGTCCTATGTGTATGTTAATCCACTTCTTTTCTCGTCTTGTTTTACTTTGAATTTTACAATGTTATCAAAAATACAAAAAATATTTACCTTTACCCTCTACCTTTATTATTCTTATCCTTACCTCTTGAAACCCTTGATTCACAAAAATTCCCCACCAAATCTAATGGGGGAAAAAAAAAAATAAAAAAATTGTGGTAATTGCCCAGTGGTACATGGTTAGAAAAAAATCAGAAAAAAACGATCCTTATCTCAAAACAGAAAACATAATATACACTAAACAAACACAAATTCCATCCAGCTCCCACATCATGAAAAAAGACACACCATGTGAATAAAAAAAACAACAAGGATTAGTGTCAGAATTAAATTAAAAATTTATGACCAAATACCATATATCGACACCAAACAGACTCAGCGTTAACTGTTTGAGTACAAAATCCACATTCACTCTGAATGTCAAACAAGGAACCATTTCCTTGAACATTAACACTCATATCAAACCAACCTCTACAACAAATGACCCAAGACCCTCAATACCGAAAGATCTTTGTCTAGAGGTCTTGAAAATAAAGGAACTTAAGGAGGAGTTAGCTAGCATCTATTCACTCGCATGCCCCCCCCCATATTTCTCTTGCATTGGGGTCCTCAATGCATGATTTACAATGCAACCTTCCGTTTGACACATCCACACCCCAGAATTTCCACTCAGTCCAAATTCCGTGGAAACTATGGCAGAATTACTTGCTGAAAACAATTCTGAAAGCATGAAGAATCGCTTGAGCAACACACTAAATACGTTGCCAATCTTCGCAACTCTCTATTTGATTATATGAGACAATTATAAAACGTTGTACCGTATTCAAAAATATTCATCAAGTACATCAGTTAAATCCCGCCAATCCAATAATGCAGAGAAAAACATGATGGATTATAGCAGAAAACAAATGACTTATAAATCACATGTATGCTAGTCCTTCCAACTACCCCCAAGTCTATGTTATCACACCGAGTCCCATACTCTCTAAAATGGGGACGAGCATCTACAACTTTCTAAAAGGATCGAGCGAATTCATAAAGTCTAGGTTTAGAACCTTTTCCCAATCCCAAGTGACACAGGGAATTCTTGAGCATATTGTGATGCCCTCTTCCCTCTGAGATGTTCAAAATCAACTAACTCCAAGTCAAACCTTAGAGAAATACAATTATAAAGCTGAGAATTCGAATTGAAGGCTGAAATTATGACTAGAAAATGAAAATTACAATAATTCGATTACACTAAATTACACTACTCCTAATTGACCTACTAAAAATCTAACTGCCCTTTAAAATGGCTACAATGCTTTTATTTATACAAGTGAAAATGATCTCTTGTGCTTCCTGTCTCTTTCCCATCTTCATTGTAGACCATTGGATGAGTTAATTCGATCCTAGCCATTGAATTTGGTTTTGGCGGGAAGAAGGAGTGCACTTGCTCTCTGATAACTTGTGAGGGAAGAAGGGGCAATAAATGCTCCTTTTTTGTAGCATTTGGACAGGGAACAAGGTATGGGTGATTAGCAGAGTGGGTGAGGCAAGTGGAGAAAATACCAGGGTGGTTTGGTTTTGTAGTGGAATGGAGGGAAGTGGTTTTGAGGTGGAGGTTGACCGGGTCAAACCTGGGAGGAAGTATTAAAAGGGGTGAGGTGGGCTGGAGTTGTGATTGGGCCAGGATTTGAGTGGGCTGAGGGGTTGGGTTGTTAGGAGTTATAAGGGTGTTTGTTGGGTTAAGTATTTAACAAGGGTCCATTTGGTTTACTAGTAATTAGGAAATCACAAGGACCATTGATGTAAAATCTGCCAAGTTAAGAGTTAATTCTGCCAATCTTCCAAACTTATCCCAAGGGTTAAAATCATCATATTTGAAATTCCCAAAGACCTTTGATGTAATTTTCCAATTTTACCTGTCCAGGGACTAAAACTGCCAAATGTTGAAACTAGAGAGACCAAAATGTAATTTTCTCAAACTTTCACCCAGGGACCAATTATAATAACTTGTGAACTCCAAGGACCCATGTTGAATTTTTTACCCAAAATTATTGCTCAGGGGCCATTTCTGCCAATTTTGAAAGTAGAGGGACCAAAATTGTAATTTTGCTAAACTTTCCACCAAAGGACTAAATATGATTATTTGTGATTTCAAAAGGACCTTTGGTGACTTTTTATTTAAAGTAAGTACTTAGGGACTAGTTTTGTCAACTCTTGATAGTTGAGGGACTGAAACTGCCAATTATGCAAACTTTGGTTGTTTTTCATCTGTTTTTGATCTTTTTGCATCTGAAACATATAAAACACACTTTTGGAATATTTTCACTATTTTGATGCATTATTGAGTGTTTTTGGATGTTTTGGCAGTTCAAATACGACAAAAATGATGAGTATTTACACACTCAGGAGTAGTCATCAACAATTACTAATATGTACCGTTTGCCGTTAATTGTTTGAACACGCATGGGGCCACACAAATCCATATGAAGCAGATGAAGAACATGCGTAGAACTTGGTTCAGTTTTAGAGCTGAAGTGGGCACGTTTGCTCTTTCCTTGTTCACAAGCGGGACATAAGTGATCTTTTGAATATCTGAATCGAGGAAGACCGTCAACTAGTTTGTGACGAGCAAGATCTGTCATGGTTTTAAAGTTAAGATGAGACATACGCTTGTGCCATAACCATGATTTTGTCAAAGTTGCCTTTGAAAGAAGACATATAGGAGAAGAAGCGATCATGTCTGACAAAGATATGGTATAAAGATTGTTTCACGAGTGCCGGACATAAGATCATTTCCTTGTAAGTCGCGAACGAAGCAAGTTTTCTCCCTGAATGCTACTTCCAAATCCCCATCACAGAATTGACCGACTGAGAACAGATTGTGACCAAGGCCTTCGACATAATACACATGACTAATTTCGATGTTACCACTGACATAATCCCCATATCCCATAATTGCAGCGAAATGATCATTCCCAAATCTGACAGTTCCGATGAACTTTGAGACAAAGTTTCTTAACAGTTTGAGATTGCCTGTCATGTGTCGGGAACATCCGCTATCAACAATCCAAAGAACAAGTTGAACCACCTGCATCACACGAAGGAGACAAAGATGGAACAGGTGTAAGGGTGGAACCCAAAGAAGTTGTGGGTTCCGTTGGGTTAGATATACACACATTTATAATTTTAGATATCCATTTAAAATTCTGTGTCCTTTCTAACCAACGTTGCCAACTCCAACTAGTTCGTGCTTTCTTCTTAATGAATTCGCTAGGTGATGACATGTTCTTAGTAATATTGTTCGCAACTACGGGGGCGACTACATCATTGCTAGAAACTACATTTGGCTTTCTACCTAGTACAAATTTAGAAGCAATAGTGGGCCTAGATTTTCTGCCAGATGTTCGTTTCTTATGACGAGATAAAAGAGAGTTTGCCACACATTTTGCATGATCACCAGATAACATACTTTTATGACAAAACACACATGAAGCATTAACATACAAAGCATTCAAAGGTTCATCATTCGTGACACAAAGATTAGGATTACAATTTGCAAAATCAGAATCTAAATCTAGTGCAACATGAGTTTTATTCAAATTCCTAAGGTGGTCTTCTACTGCAGAGGCTTCTAGTTTTCCACTTCTACGCTTCCAGATCCTATTCTTCCTTTTGGTGCTCTTACGCTTTGATCTGCTAACGCTAGGAGTGGTGACTATTCCTGTAGAAGTTGAATCATTCTCATTAGAAATTTGAGAGTGTGTTTCCTTAGTGGTTGTGTCGATGTTGTACATGCCTGGTGCAATCACATAATTGCTAGCAAACTTTCCTTTTTCAAGTAACATTATTTTCTCTTTTAATTCAATAATGATGTGTTTCTTTTCTTGGATGTTAGATTCCAGCTCACGATTGCAAAAATAAATGTCATTGTTTATAACTTTCAATTCCTCTAATTCCTTTTGATATTTTGAAATTTGACTTTGTAACTCTACAGCTCCATCTTTAAAGGAATTTGAAGTTTTTTGACTTTGCAATTGCAATTTGAAAGAAAGACTTTGTTTTTGACACCATTCAAGCTTCTTTTTAAGTTGAGAAATCTCTTTTGAAAGTTTATTTTGCACATCATCATTGTGTTTCACAAGTTTCTAATTTTTTCTTTTTAAAGTCTCAACATGTTCATTCAACAATTTAATATCATCAGTGTGATCATCAACAAGCATAGCAGTACCAGACTCATACAAAGAATTCATAATCACAGATAATATATCAGCATTAAGAACATATTCTAAGAGTCGATCAGCCTCTTTCTGCAAACCTTTGTTTTTTCTTTTTTGTTTTGAGATTGTTTGTTCGGTTGCGTTGAAAACTTCCAACATTGATTTTACCTCCGTCTGAAGTTCCTTTTCCCAGAGTGTAGCACAAAGACGCAAACGTTGAACATGTGGCAACAATTGTTTTTGAAAGACTTATCTTTTTTCTTTTTCATAAGCATTTTGAAAAGTTGCTACAGTTATTTCTGAGTTTCTTTCAATTGCTTGTTCTAAAAACTTTATGTCTTCCATAAATGTATCAAAATACCGCATGACACTACAACGTTTTGGTAATGGTTTAATTTGACCGGAGTCAGGTAAAGGACCATTTATTTGTGCTACTGGTTTTACAGGACCAACATCAGAAGATGACTCATTAACTTGTATTAAAGACCAATTTTGTTCGGTTTTCTCTTTCTGAGGCACAAAGGATGCATTTAAATGAGGAAATGTTGAGTAATCAAAAGGTGTATTGTAAAAAACATTGCTCATTTTAGATCGACTCTCATCCTCTATTTCCTCTTCTTCGTCACGATTATATACAACAACACGCACAACAGATTCATCAAATAAGTGTTCTGCACTATACAGTTTTGGAATTTCCTTGAGTGCTATTTTTAAAAAACTAGGTGTATCGTAACCAAGAGCATAACCACACCCGGGAGGTCTTTGTTGCAAAGTGAACTTTTGAATTGTGGTAATGGATTCACCCGTTTTATAAACAACATTTTTAAACTCTTTGATTTTCTTTTCCAATTCAACAACTTCTTCTACGTAAGAATCAATCCGTTTCCTTGACTTTTGTTTATATTCTCAAAACTCAGCTTGACAAAGGGACAACTCAGATTTTGTTTTAGAAAGTTCATCGGTGAGTTGATTCATTTGTTGTTTATGATTAAACCTTTCTTGTTCCATTTGTGAGATTAAAGCATTTTTGGAAACGGTTAATTCGCGTATTTGATGTTGTAACTCTTGTTCTTGAACATAAGATTTTTGGAAAGCAATTTCAAAACTTTTTTCCCGATTATCTCGTGTTTCAAAATTTGTTATTTGAATTTTACAGCACTCAAGGTCTTTCGTTAATGATGCAATTTTGGCTTTCAATTTGGTATTTATATCATTGTATTTTTGGGCCTGAATTTGGGTGGTCATAAGCATGGTTCTGAGGTCTGAATCTGGATCATTTGAAGGTTCATGTTGTTCAAATTGATCATTATAACCATCATCAAGTGGATCATCGAATACAACAGTTTGGTTCATTTGAACGTGATCATCAAATGTAACCACATGGTCAATTTGATCATCGTCGTCAAATGTAACAAATGTGCTTATTTGGTTATCCTCTTGACTAGATAATAATGAATTGATTTGAACAACTTGTCCCTCGTCTGATGCAGATGCAGAAGAGGAGGCAATATCATGTATTAAGCAAGTGTTTAAATCATGTACCTCAGACAAACCATCAGTGTCATACACTGGGCCTAAATCACTCAGATGTAGTTCCTGCATATTGGCCATAAGCATAACTGCAGCATTTGCTTCCAGATCTTCCATGTCATCATCAGATTGAGCATTGGCCATGAAGTTGTTGTCTTTAGCATTGACGTTTCCACGTGCTTCATCCTTAAGAGCGAGAAGTAATGCCTCTTTGTGATACTTGCTGCCTTGAGTTCTCGGTGAAGGATATGCAGTTGCCAAATGACCGATCCCATTGCAGTTGTAGCAGCGAATGACTGTGTTAGCAGAATCTGTATTGCCCGTTTCAACAATCTCAACCCTTTTCTGAGGAGCAGCAACATTATTCCGAAAGCTACCATTTGCATTAAACCGCTGACCATTTCCAGAATTACCCATATTACCACGAAAACTAGATCTACCAATGTTACAATTCTGAACTTCAACTCGGCCATCATTAACAACAGCTTGATTCCTTGTGTTAGATGAAGAACGAAGACGGTTGTTCGACTTGTTGGAGAATTTGCTGAATGCTTTAGCGATAAGTGCAATTCCTTGGTTCAAGTATCCTCTTCATCTTCATCATTGTTAGCATTGGAGTAGAACATGGAGTCATTGTTGTCATATGAATCACTTGAACTGATGTTGCTTTGCTGAGTAGAATCATATGTGAGTAGTGGTAGTGAAGGATTTGGTTGAGGGTAGCTGAAGTGATTTTGTTCCTGAACATAAGCATGGTTTGATGGTTGTGGAGCAAAGTGAGATTCAGCAACCAGTGCTAGTGAGTTAGGATTTGGAGGAGGTGACAAAGTTGCACGAAGAGCTCTATCCTTGTTCACTTTACTCTCATGGTGCTTTAGATAATCAAATAACAATCCATATGGTGCATCATGAAGATTCTTAGCCTGCCTGACAAACGTGACATATTTCTTCCATTAATGACCAAGACAACTTAGAAACTTTGTGTTGATAGCAATCCTGGGGAGTATGATGTTGTGTCGGTCCAAATCATTGATGATGTTAGTGAAGCGATGATAGTAAGACTCAAGCGATTCCCCTGATTCAATCATGAAGTCTTCATATTCCATATAAAGCTTAGATTGCATGTCTTCTTGATTCAATTCAGTGCCTTCCATCAAGAGATGAACATGTTCCCACATATCCTTAGCAGTTTTCTGAGCATCAATACTACGAAAGATCGGATTAGGTATTCCCTGAAGAATGTAAATCATTGCAAGTTCATTTGCTTCCCGATGAAGTTGTTGCTCTGCGGTGAGTGAGGATTCAGGAAGTGGAGTAACAGTGTCAGATCTTGGAGGATTTGCATTAGGATCACCTGGAGTCGTTGTAGTTGGCCATTGAAATGGACCTTCAAGAATGACCTTTTTCATAAACTTCCCATCAGGTTTCTTGAGTTCAATGAATCATAAGAAACGACTAGCCCATTGAACATAGTTGCCTGGTGTGAGCATAGGAGGAATATCAAGGGACCCAGCTTCATGACGGGATTGCTGACTAGTGATAGCTTCGTACATTTGATCAAACCAATGTGTTTGCTTAGTTGGTGGAATATTGGTTTGCATTTGCTAATGTAAGAATGGTTGTTGCTGGAAGTGTGGTTGTTGTTGTGGAAATTGTTGTTGATGCATTAAGAGTTGATGTTGTTCATGCATGTAGTATGGTTGATGATACGGTTGCTGATTCAGTTGTTGATACGGTTGTTGTTGACGATTTTGTTGTGGCTGCTGATGATGATGAAGGTAATTGAAGTACGGTGGTTGAGACATGATTAATGATTATGTGAAAAATGGATCTTTAAAGGATAGAGAAAGGTTGTTGTTATAGATTAGAAGTGTTGACGAAAATTCACGAATCCAAAATTCTGTTCTACTTACTCGGTATAATTGCTTACTCGATAGGTGTACTTACTCGGTATAAGTTGGTTACTCGATAAGGTGTTGTTATGATGGTTACTCGATAAAGTTGATGAATGAAGGTTACTCGATAAGATTTGGTTACTTGATAAAGTTCCTTACTCGATGAAACGAAATTCATGAAGTATAGTTTGGCTTAGGTGTGAACCAAAGATAACCTTACTCGATAAAACGATAAGGATGAGCTGCCTTACTCGAAAATCCAAACTAATCCTTACTCGATAAACACAATTGAGCCTTACTCGATAACCCTAAGAATTCGCAGACCCTTACTCGAAAAAACCTATACTTACTCGATAAGCCCAAACCTTACTCGATAAATAACGTGAGAACAGCCCTCTAATTCGTGAATATAAGTCCTAAAACCTAGTTTTTGGACCAAATCTAACCTAAAACAACCTATATTATCCGTTGGCGATTGATACCACTTGTTAGGTCACCATTTTGTAAAATAAAACCATATAATCTTTAGAGAGAGAAAAAGAGTAGAGAGAGAAAGTGGAAGGAACTCTTATGTGTGAAATGAAAGACAATATTATTACTAAGAGAACCAACACTCTCCTTGGAGGGTTTACATTCTATTTATACTACTAGTCTAGGGCTTCACATGACTTTCAACTTGTTACATTACTAGCCCTTAGACTTTAACAATACATGTAAACATGAACTAAACATGTGTAAACATTGATAAAACATTACTAAATAATATTCTAAAGCAACCTATTACAAAACTTAATGACCGAGACTTGATATTAATAAAACGTGATCCTAACACACTAGTTCAACTATCTGCTGTTTTGGTGGTTTTGAGTCGCTTGATTCGCCACTGATTCAACTATCTGCTTTGGTGGTTTTGAGTCGCTTGATTCGCCACTTATTCAACTATCTGCTGTTTTGGTGGTTTTGAGTCACTTGATGCGCCACTGGTTCAACTATCTGCTTTGGTGGTTTTGAGTCGATTGATTCGCCACTGATTCAACTATCTGCTTTGGTGGTTTTGAGTCGCTTGATGCGCCACTGGTTCAACTATCTGCACAAACATGATAGGAATAAAAC
>LBNU01031078.1:3745-20665 GCA_014162995.1 Artemisia annua | reverse complement strand
CGCAAGTTACAACCATTTCCCCACCCGGTGTTAACTTGAGTTGGCTTGGTTTGCATTAGTTTTTATTTTTTATTTTTTTAAGTGGGTCCCAAAAAGTGGTGTTATTCGGTGTTATGATTTCCTGGTGTTTTTTGGTATTGAGATGATGTGGCGCTGAGTTATTTCATAACTCAAGTTATTGCTCCTTATGCTCTTAACAAAATAATCAAGCTTACTTTTTTCAATATCACATGCAATCATGGCTGTTAGATATTTGATCTTGAGAAGATGGCACAAGTAATGCAGCAATGGTATGTGCGTGAAGATGGTGATGATTTTGATTCTCAGCTTGTATACGGTTTGTGTTTTTAGTTTGGCCGCCATCTTTTAGTCAAACTTTAAAAGTGTCATGTCAAATGTTATTGGTTTACTAACACATGTCATTGTTTTTCATCTAGAGAGTCACAAGAACTTGTTTCTATGAAGGTTCATCATGGTGGTTATTTTACTCCCAAACCTGGAAGGGAATACATTTTAGGTAACATATCCTTCATTGATTTAGTGGATATAGACGAGTTCTCAGTGCATTTGCTTGATGACATGGTAAAAAAGTTAGGTTATATTGGGCCAAATGTGATGTATTACCATTTCAAGAGACCAGGCACCAACTTAGATTATGGCCTTTTATAGCTCGATAGTTATGATGATGTTTTTGAGTTGTTAAAATATGTTCATGATCGTAAGGTTATTGATGTGTACATTGAGCATGATACAACTACCTTAGAGACTTATTTTAATGGACCTAAATATGGAGTGATAATAGAAGAGCTTGATGACAACACTCCTCTTACGGCTACCACTAGCTAGAGTAGAGCTTTGACTATTCGTGAAATTCTTGATAGACAATATGAGGAAAGAGTAAGGAATTGTGATGTTTGACTTAGTGAAGGGCCCTTTAATCCGATACATAGTGTTGTTTATTTAGGAAACCCACCATTACTAAAATATGCACGTAGATTAGTATTGTTAGATGATAAAGGTAACCCTATCAATGAAGATGAACCATTGGTAGATAAACCAGTTTTAACAAATGTGTAGAACCGTAGAGGGATGTGAATCAAGTCTTTTCGACTATTAAAGTTTATAAAGTTTAAGTATCCAAGTACGCATAAGTATGTTTAAGCAAATCAACCAATCACTACAATATATAGAGAGAAAGTAGAGAGAAAAAGACATCAAGATTTATGCTGGTTCCAGATGGGGGTTTTATACCATTCGCACGCCCGGTTGAGAATCCGTGACACCACTGATACTATTCACTAGTATAATCCTTATGGTGGATTACAAACCGTTACAACTTCACTCCATCGATATGTACTAAGATCGGTGCTCACAAATAGCTACTCTTAACGGTATTCGCACCCGGAATAACCCACAAAAATCTCGTGATTCGAATTGCTACCTAAACCATACAGACTTCCCTCATGAAAGTATCAAACCCCAACTAGACCTTCACCCGATCTAGGCTTGAACACCACGGTACAAGACTTTATACACCCTGGCTTATCCACACCTGGATAGGACTTCACAAATGATTATAAGTTTGAAAGTGTTTAATCCTAACCTAACCTAGAGACTCAATCTTAATAAAAAGGGTATAGACATCGGCACAACATACAAGAGTGGATTAAGTTCTTGTATGTCTTTCTTGCGGAATAAGTGTTCTTTCAATAGATGAGATTAGAAGATGCTAGAACATAATAAGATAAGTAGACTTAGAAGGATTAAAGAGAAGAAAATAAATAGAAATAATAAATGGCAAAAAGGTGAGAATGTCACAAGACAAAAGGGGGTATTTATAAACAAACTAAGAGTGGACCAGGCCCCGATGTGCTGCCATGGCTCGCTAGAGCCTGGTTGCCCTTGGTTTGTTTATGAACACTCCTCTCTTGTTAAACACCCAAGTGCACTTCACTTTTGGCCTCTCCAAGTTAATTCTAACGCCCAATTGGGATCAGGTCAATCAACTCATTTAGCTAAGGTTTAGAGGGATTAAAAATATTTAGTGAAGTGTGTAACTAGATAGTTAGAGAGTTAGTCTTTTTTAAATGAGAAAGAAAAGACCTAATGGATTAAGAGTTTATCTAGGAGTGTTTCCCAGGGCTTAAGTAATACCTTGCCTCCCAAATTTGAAATTCAAAATAGAGAAGTTGTGTGTATGTGAGCGGGAAGTGTATTAGACAAGTTATGTCTAGGATGAGGGGACAAGAGGATGTTTGAATTTATAATTCAAATATGATAGTTGTATGTTTGTGAGAGGGTGGAGTGTAGAGGAAGCAAATGTGTGAGACATGTCTTGTAAGAGGAGACAAGATGCAATTTGAATTTCAATTTCAAATGTGATTGTGAGACTGTGCGAGATAAGAGTGTGTTAGACAAGCGAAGTTGGGAAGCAATTCAAATTTGAATTCAAATTCAAATTATGAGTGTTGTAAGTATCTGAGAGGATTGAGTGTAGGAGAAGCAAGATGTGTGACATGTCTTGTAGTAGGGGACAAGATACATTTGAATTTCAAATTCAAATGTGAGCGTCGGAGTGTGTAAGATGGAAGTTTGTTAAGGAAGCAAGAGTGTAAAACTTTGTGAGTTGGCAATTTCAAATTCAAATATGGAAGAAGAGTGTGTGGGAAGATTGATTGAAACTTGGAGACTAAGGGGAGTGAATTAAGGGAATGTGTTAGTATGATGGGATAAGAAAGTATTTGTTATTGTGTTGAGTATAAGGTAACATTACTTGGAATGTGGGAGATAATGAGAAAGAAGAGGAGTTTGTGTTGAAATGTTGGAGAAATGAATATTGTAAAGGTGAAGGTGTGTAAAAGGTTGAGTGTTTAAGAAGTAAGCATGTGCAAAGGAGAATTGTTATTTCGAAATTCAAATTCAAATATCAAATTTCATAATCCTTGATTAAGCCACAATTAGTATATTCATTAATCACCTTGATGCAAGTAATTAAAATAAGTGCTTTGCATCTTAAGTAAATTATCAACCCATAAAGGGAAAGTTGCGTTTACGCAAAGTGACCTTGACTTAATTGACTAATAAGAGAGTAAATCTGTTACGTGATTAGTAAATACATACGTAAAGATTATGGTAACTTGAATGCTTTCATTTGAAGGTTTAGTGAAATTAAGAATCTCCTAAAGTTGAGATAAACATTTTGGCCTTGCCTAATGGCTTTTAGAAAACATTTTAATTAGGCGTTTTGTAAAAAAGGAGGACTTGTTCTGGTAATCTTTCTAAGTCCAAATCTTGTTGCGAGTTTACTTAACATATTAAATATCATGTACGAACATGAATTGGAAATCTTGTTGCGAGTTTACCTAACATATTAAATATCATGTACGAACATTTATTGAAAGATCCACTTTAGTCGGGTAGGAGGAAAGCCGACTTGGAAAAATCGAAAGCGCACCAAACAACGCATGGCACGCCAGCGCACCATTCTAGCGTGTCAGGCCTTGACTTTGTGTCCTTTCGGTTTTTGGCTATCGTTCGTGATTTTAAGTGTCTTTTAATATATTTTTCAACATTAAAACATAAAGGAGACTTTAGTCATCAATTGCACCAACACAATGAACCAATGGTAGATGACCATTTTTAACTCATGAACCATTTTTAACCAATGAATTGAACTAATGGTAGATGAAAAATTAGATGATTTTAATCCTTTTGTTGATCTTGATGAGATACTTGGAATTGCTTATAAGGGAAAAACCAATGTATGAGAATTTTGTGTCTAATGTCAACCAAGGAGTAGAAATAGAAGCAGAGACTCAAGTAGAAACAGAGTTTGATGGCGATTATGACTTAACTGGTTATGATCAACTAGGTGGTGAGGGTGAAGACAGTGATGGTTTTCAAGATGATGAAAACAAAATTACACTTATAAAGGTAGATATGCAGGCTTTTAAGAATCAAATGGAGAATACAAATAACTTTCTTAGAAGACATGATCCAGTACAACCAATTATAGACTTATGTAACGTACCTTTGGATGTAATTGATTTAGATTTTGTTGGTAGTGATCTTTATGTTAGGATAGACACTGAAAGAAAAAAGATGATGATAGATTTGAGGCATAAGGGTAACTCAAGTGAAAAAGGATTGTATCAATATGACTTTTTATGTTGGTCAAACTTTTCCAAACTTATAAATAGTCAAAGAAAGAGTGAAGAGGCATTTAGTTGAGAGCATGAGGAAGTTGATATTGTGAAGAATGATAATGAGAGGGTAAGGGTAAGGTGCTTAGGGACAATGCCCATAGATAAAAGTTTTCAAGCTAGCATGGATGAAGGAATAGGGACACCTTCAATTGGTAGTCCAATCATAAGAGAGGGATTCGTCAAATGTAGTGCGGAAGAAAGTGACAAAATCGAACATGTGATTGGCAAGGGTAAAAATGTAATTGAAGAAGATGAATTTATCACAAAATGTCATTGGGCTTTACCTGTGTCCACATGTCCAAATGGTAGGCGGTTAGTTAAGACATTAAAGCATGAGCATCAATGTATCCAATCTAGAAGAATTAAAGCTTGTAGTACTTCAAGATTTATGTTTAGATATTTCTTTACGTTGTGTTGCTATTGATTTTAGGTCATTTTGACTTTTGAAAGTCAAGTTTTCATTTGTTGTAATGGCAACTTATCATTTACTTGTCATAAGCTTATTTTGACTTTAGGAGTCAAAGTATCCAGGTTATACACATTAAGTGACCATCAACCTGTCCACAGTTAAATGACAATGTTGTTAATTGGTCATATGTAAGTGACCATTTACTTGTCATAAGCTTATTTTGACTTTTAGGAGTCAACTTAATGATACAGACAATGTTAAGTGTTTTATACACCTACCAAAATCCATACTTCATTACTTCATAGAGGTCAAACGCCATTACATCACACATTGGTAAAATCATACCTAACATCAATGTGGCTAATAACCTATTCAACCTACAACCAAAATACATAAAAAAGGAAAAACCCAA
Source organism: Artemisia annua (assembly GCA_014162995.1). Lineage (NCBI taxonomy): Eukaryota > Viridiplantae > Streptophyta > Magnoliopsida > Asterales > Asteraceae > Artemisia > Artemisia annua. The sequence continues at coordinate 15,639 of LBNU01031078.1, read as the reverse complement.
CTTGCTATCAAATACATCTTCAATCTTTTTTCTCATCGACTAAAGCTCTTTGTGATTCTACTAAACAGTTTCTTTTCGTGAACAATACATGTATTATTTCCAAAGCTCATGCACACATAGGTGGATTTAGCCAAAGAAAAAACCTACAATCCGAACCCTGAAAACAAAATCCAAAATAAGGTTAACTAATTTTACATTACCATTTAATATAAAACAAAGAACTTGCAATATATGGACATGCAAAAAACCTTCGTCCAGGGTTAATAGCGGTCCAAGAAGTACGCACAATGGCGTGGTCTCCACAAAAACAATGTTGCAATATGAAAATATTTGTTTAACTTTTAACGTTTATCTTGAGGGGAAAGGACCGAGGGGATTTAGGTGTAAAAGACAAAGCTATAAATGAGGGGATTGAGGGGATTTAGGTGTAAAAGATATAAACGAGTGAAGGAGAGTACCGATTGAAACGAAAAGATGGTTTTACCCTCACATTTATAGCACGTGTGGGTATTTAATGCAAACGGACTAAAAGTTGTTGGTAACAAGGATGAAACGTGCAAGATTTGAAAAGAATTGGGATGCATAGTGAAAGAAAGTTGAAAGAGGAACAAAAGGTGAAAACGTGTGCGAATCACATGGACGAAGTTTAAAAAAACTCTAAAAAAGAGTCACCTAGATGCATCAATAAGTAAAAGGGGCAATTTCATATCTTACCTCCTCAAAATCAGAAATTCATATTTACACAAAACATGCTTTATCATGAAAAGAGAAGGATATATGATTCATCCTAACACAACCTACAACACCAATACATAATACACCCTTCGACAATGATATACATAGAATGGGTACAGATCGAAACATACACAGTTGTTTACGAGTATTAATTTTTGTTTAAATAACTCAAATTTTTTAGATGCATCCGTTCCAAACAAGGTTTGCAAGATCGGGATCTTACTTGAGATCATTTTTGTTTTTGCAAGATTCGGATCATAAGATCGGATCGGGATCCTAAGATCCTACTATAATGTCATGATCTTAATAGTCTTTGTAATATTGTTCAAATCTACAAATTATTATATACCATGAACACAAAATTATATAAATGTTTCATGTAAATGTTGTCCTAAATTATGAATATAGTATGTTTAAGAAGATTAAAATGTTTTTTTTTTTTAAATTCTATAACACATAATTCATAACTTTGTAGTTTGTTAGTTTGCGGTAAGAAAAAAAGTAAAATCAGATCAAATTATATCTTAAGATTCTACGGTGAAGATTGAGATCTTATAAGATCTTAGGCCTGCTAAGAATCCACGTAGGATCCTAATCGTTTTTGCTTTGTAGCATCGTAAAATCATAAAATCCTAAAATCAGAATCGGGATCTTAACAACCACGGTTCCAAAACATCCACTGATGTCTAAGCTATTTATAATATTCTGCAATTCTATTCAAGCATCATAATTCACCTAACGATAACTATCAATCATGGATTATGGTTTCATTGATATTTTGATAGCATGCAGAAAACCGCTAGTGACGTTCAATCATATGAAAGTCTATAAACTACTTCATTAGTTCCGTTCTTATAGATCCAAACTCATTGGATCTTCATGTGAAAATCCATTTAAGTATAAACTACTTCCTTCATTGGTACAAGTATTTTCGGTAGGTCTCCTGGCCTCTCCCAATGCTCATACTTTGTAGGTAAACCTAGCCTCCTAGATCCATAGAGATTACGATGTACGACTCGAGATGTTACAACATAAATAACATGTCATATTATTGATCGGAGGCTCGGAGCTGAAAGCGAAATTGAAAAGAAATGTACGTGAACATGTAAATTATCAAAGTCAAGATTACCGACTAAAATGGATACAAATAGAAGCACCTTTTGTTATAAGTGTTGAAGCTAAACAATGGCTGAACTTGAACATTTATTTTTGGGGGCCGAATTTATTTTGGAGAGGCCAAATCGAAGATTTGTTAGTATCCTCAACTAAATTACCCTTAAAAACTATAATATTTACACTAGTTATCGAAAGTTTTGAGAGGGCCGGAACCCTCCCCTGCCCCTAAAGAGTTCCGCCACTGAAGCTAAAGTACTTACTTAAATTGTGTAAAAACTCATTTATCAAACTCTATTGGCGTGTCAAGTCAATAATCTCTCAACGTGTATCATATCATATAGTACAAAACAACAAGCAAACGTGTTTTGGATATCGAGCCTATCACCAAAAATTGCGGGGTGTTTGCATAGAACATGCACACACAAAATGCGGATGATGTCCTAAGCAATTTGATTGGACAACAATGACAGACAAAAGTCATATTAAACATTTGATTAATTCCATTAAATTTTGAGCTTAATTAGTAGTAACAAAACAAAAAATAACTTGCATAAAAATATGGTACGTGTTAACCAAGCAACCCTCCACCGGCAGTATTGTATGCTGCCCGTGGATCTAGTGGTGGTGAGGTAAAGGAACCACCTACATTTCGAGCTACAACACTGGCACTATCGCCTACTAAATGCAATTCAGATAAATTTTGAATGTTGGTATGGTCTCTTGCTTCATGAACTCCTTGATCATAGAGGAACCCTCTGAATATATGGCCACCTATTGTCACACTAGCTTGGTATGCATATTCGTCGTTGCCATCGTCTACTGCTGTCACTCTTACACACTTGAACACCGCGGGAGCACGAACTTGACTCGGCATTGCTTGTGTAAAACTTGCATCTAAGATATATAAACATTAGGAAACCACTTGTCATTACACCATGAAGCAAGCGTTTGATTTTCAAAGTTGTCTTTTGAAACGAGTTCTTTTTCTGTACAACTTATTCAAAGTATAGTAGTTTATTTCACGAATGAGTAATAAGTCAAAACAAAGTAGTTATCTACCGAATAATCATATTTGAGCAGTTCAAAACTATTTATGTTTTGTACTAAAACTCAATAACTAAATAATCAGATACTGTAATAAATAACATANCAAGTTCTTTTTTTGTACAACTTATTCAATGTAGTTTATTTCACGAATCTTTTATATAATAAAACAAAACCTTTATTGGGAATTTTTCATTTAAAAAAATGGAACCATTCCTTTTTTAGTAATAATTTTTTTTATTATGATTTTAATTTTAATTTTTTATTATTAAAGATAATCATTTAAAAAGTTTAATCATATCGTTAGTTGCATCTTATCTTTATCTTTTGTGTTTATCTTCTACTTATGTAGTATATCAACAAAACAAATTTATTATAATTTTTTATTATTAAAGATAATCATTTAAAAAGTTTAATTCTATCGTTAGTTGCGTCTTATTTTTATCTTTTGTGTTTATCTTCTACTTATGTAGTATATCAACAAAACAACTTTAAAGATTAAATTATTTGTTTTTTAATAAATAAAAATATATCATTCAAAAAAATTTAAAAAAAAACCCGCGCGTGCGCGGGTATTATAACTAGTGAGTAATAAGTCAAAACAAAGTAGTTATCTACCGAATAATCATATTTGAGCAGTTCAAAACTATTTATGTTTTGTACTAAAACTCAATAACTAAATAATCAGATACTGTAATAAATAACATAAATACTCTCAAAACGGTTCAAAGACTATTTATACGTGACATTAAAATGCATTTATGTTTTATATGTTTTGTTACCTCGTTGATGATTACTAGAGCTAGTATCAAAGCTCCGAGGTGTAGTATTATTTGAAGTAGACGTATGTGAAGCAGTAGTAGTCCGAGAACTAAGCCTTGGTTTCTTAGTCACAGAGGTCGATAACGAAGACCCTGCCGCCGTCATGCCGGTAGCTGTAACAAGCTGCCGTTCACGACGGCGAGCAGCTGGTACCCACGTGCTTTTCACATGGGTAGCACACTCAAAACCCCTACTTTTACAGCAAGTCCTACACCTCCTATGGCTACAATCTTTCTTAGCTTGGTTACCACAATCTTGACACGTCAAACTAGACCCTGACGGCGCCGCCACCAGCACACCACCTCCGCCGCCACTACCGCCGCCAAACACATGTTCAGAAAAACTTGGTTTTTTAAAATAGTTAACTTCAGTTTGCCATGAAGGTGTAGCAGCTGAAAGTGGTATAACGCCAACACCAACATTAACTCCAATTCCAAACATACCAATTTCACTATAGTTCATCTGATTACGGTTGGCGGCTGATGACCATACCCCAGTGGGCCCACCACCTTGTGATGGACCACCATTAAACCCTAAAGAAAGATCATGATGATGAGCAGATGATCTGATCAGTGCTGATGAAGAGGATGGATGTGCCACCCAGTCTGCAAAAGCACCTGAATCAGATGGTAACCTAGTACTCCTGCTAGAAGCCACAGTTACTAGCTTAATTAGGTAATGGATATTTTTGTTGTTTTAGGTTTTGTAGTTTTTTTTAATAAAAAGAAAGTAGGGTAAAGCAAGAAGAAACAAAATGAAGATATGCTTGAAGATCTAGTTGTTCACAGGTGCAATTATTAGATATGCAGTGAGATAATAATCAGAAGATACTAGTACTGCAGAAGGAGATCATAGCATTCATTGGTTTCTTTTCTTTTTCTTGCGAGAGAGCTTTTATGGGGTTTGTCTTGGAAAGTGAGAAACTTTGGTGGGTTGGGGTTTATTATGTTTATGTTCTCTCTCCAATAATCAAATGGTATAATTTAAAGAGTTTTTCTTTTTAGCTTTTGTACTTGTATAATTTGTACACGGCTTTTTTTTTTTTTTAAATATTTGTTAATGTTTTGTTATTTCAATATTTTGGTTTAACGAACAGCGATAGATAGATACAATTTTTGTTTAAGTACATGCAGAATTTTGCTAAAAATAAATCAAAAAGACAAAAAAATAAAAAAAACAAAAACATGCAAAATTCATTCATCTTGCGATAAAAATAAATGATGTATTCATTTACTAGCTTTTGTTTTTTTTTAATTATTTTTTCTTTCTAAACAACCAATTTGTTAATAACAAATAGTAATGACTTTGAAAAAGTAAAAAAAATACAAAATAAACTTTCATACAAGCTAAAATAGGATCATTAAGCCAATCATCTAAACGAGATTGATTTTCTTTTCTTATGAAAGATCCAAAGTGAGAGTAGTTTAATTTTCAATAAACATATTTTTAAACATTCACAATACTAGCTTTTTCAAGGACTTTCACTATTTAAAAAGTAATTTATAAGCCTTTAACCATTGGAACTAGTGACTATTAATTTGTAGAAATGACTTGTAAATCTTCAAGTGTTTGAAACAAACTTTTTTACTTTCATATAATATATTTTCATTTATAATTTAATACTCCCTCCGTCCCATATTAAGTGTCCACTTTCATAATGCACAAAGTTTTAGGAGATTCCACTAATTAAACTCTCCACCAATCAAATATTAATATTACCCACTAAAGTTTCATCTTATTGGTTAAAAGGTACAAGTGGACACTTAATTTGGGACACCTAAAAATTCCATTGTGGACACTTAGGGCTTGTTTGTTTAATTTTTTCATTAAGTCATGTTTAATTAACGGATGACTTAATGTGGAGACCCTCAGTTTTATCACTTATTATTTTAAGTCATTTCTTTTGATTAAGTGACAAACAAACAACTTTTCACATGACTTAATAAATTAAGTTTTTTCATATTAAGTCAATTAAGTTCAAATCAAACACCACCTTAATATGGGACGGAGGGAGTATTAAAAATAAATACAAAGCTTTTGTAAAGACTTTGTAACATTGGAGCATGTTTATGTAAAGGGAGGTGATTTGCACACTCCCAAAAATGATTGGCACACTCAAAATGTGAGTGTGTTGACATTTATACCCTTACAGGATAAGAATAAGTTCAAACAATGTGAGGGTATAAATGTCAGCACACTCAAAATTTGAGTGTGCCAATCATTTTTGGGAGTGTGCAAATCACTTTCCGTATGTAAATGACCGATTGGTTTGTAAAATTTAATTAAATATTAACGTTTTAAATGCAAAAAATCACTAAAGATTTTTTGCATTGTAGATGCTCTTTAGCATATTACTGGTATTTATTTTGTTGTTAAGCAAATTTTTAAGCATGAAAACTGGTTTATGACCACAAATAAACTATGTCGAATGATGATTTGATCAATTGAGTGAATTCACAGATTTTAAGAACAATTAGCAAAAAAAAAAAAAATAAGTGTTATCAAATTGCAATAAGGCAGTAGCTAAATACGGAGTAACTTAGAAATAAAGTAAACTCGAAAATGTAGATATTCTTTTGAAACTCAATCAAACTGCTCTTGTTTTGCGTTTTCAGGACGAGAACTCTCGCGGTAGACGGAAAACATCATTTCGAAAAACTTTCGTGTTTTAACTCTTTGATGATTCAGACCAGAAGTGCCTCTGAAAATTACCTCAAATTCGTACAGGAAGTTTTCAACAGTTTCAGTTTTTCGTTTCGTTAACTTTTTTTTGCCATAACTGACTCGTGTGTCCGTTTTTGGTGATTCAAATTGCTATGTTTTCCTTCTAAGTTCCTCTATCATTTTATAAGCTTTGTCAAGGTTATAAGCACATAATTTTAGTCATTTTTCATAGCATAAATCACTAGTTTCATTTTGTACACTTACATAAGACAACATATAAGTTAAACTTGATTTTTAAGGATTTGTACATCATGTGATCAATATAAAGACATATATAGCATAGATTAAACATGTAAATGGTATTGATCATGAGAGTGAGCTAGGTTTTCTTACAACTTTTGGCTTTCAAAAAAAAGAATAACAAGTAAGGACTAGAACTAGGGCTTTGAGCAATCCCCCACACTTTAGCAACATTCTACACTTCTTGTATTTTTGAAGGGCTTGTGATGAGACCTTAGGTGACTTGAGTAGATTTAAACTCAAGAGGACCACCTAAACTTGCAAAGGATTTGATGTAGTTACTTTGGCTTTCAATTTCTCTTGCAATAATTGAAGTAAAACTTGAATGAGAAATGTGTTTGTGTGTGTTGTATGGGACGACCAAAAAGAGAGGGGAAGGGGCTTTTATAGCTTATTGAGGAGGTCACAATTTGCATGACTCATAATACTTCCAAGTTAAGTATGCATGAATCATCTAACTTACTAACAAAGTATTACAAGTGTTGAAAAAGTTTAGGGTAGATTGCATCTACTAAATCCATTTGGCTTTAGTAGCCAAATTGAGTTCTTCTTTTTGTTTTTATATATAAATAAGATGTGTAACTTAGTGACTAAGAACATGTAGTTTATTAGTTTATGTAGTTGTGACTCATCACCAAGACTAACAAGTCTTGGTAATCTTCCCATTTAAACGCCCACATAAAAAGAGGAGGGGTAGGGGAATGATGAAGTGGAAACAAGAAAACTAAATGTTTTCTTGTCTAGTGTTTCTAAGTGTAGTTTTGATTCCGTAAATTATTGTTGTTAAGTAATGAAATTGAAAACCGAACGAGGTAAAATATAATTATTCTTGAAAATTTCGAAACTCGTCAATATACTATAACTTAGTATATTAAAAGATAGATACGTTTATTTGAAGTCATAGACGCTGTTAAAAACCTAAAATTATAGGTTCGGGATTACATGAAATAATAAACGTATAATGTTCCCAAAAGATGAAAATTAAAAATGTAGCCCGTGAAATATTTAAGAAATCAATTAAATGATGTTATAAAATGTGAAAGGTTACATCCAAACACCCCTAAAAGCTGCCAACGGAAAATAAACTTCCATACTAACAAACATCCTACATACAATTCAAATGCATACAATATTCAGACTTAGAACCAATCACATATTACTACTAAATTCACAAGTTTCACCATACACTAAGGATATTCCAATACGATATGATTATCATTGCAACCCTATGCAGCAACCACTTCATATAAGACCACAAGATTCTATCACAAGTGGGCATAGCCATAAGAGCACAAGGTGTAATCTCGTCGTATGAATTCGCCATCCCACGTGTACTTCACAATGAGCTCGTTGCCACACCATCTTGCTTCGCCGTTCTTCGCCGTTGGGCACATTTTCGTGGCCACAACGAGCAAATTTTCTGACACATTTGCAGGTGAATAATATTAAATATGGAACGGGGTCGAGTAAAATATAACCGTTTGTAAAAATCAAACGGTCGAATTAATTTTTTTTGCCTTCTCTTTTGTATACAAATCTTCCCCTATAAATACAAACACAATATAACTTAATCCTCACAATACATCTCAACTTAATTCTCACAATACATCTCAATTTAAACAAAAAAATATGTCTCAAAACCCGAACGACGGAGGATATTTCACGAATCTCCTAACGTCAAACCAACGTCCATACGGGGGATCCTCAAGCTCTTCTACTCCCTCGCCGCAAAATCCAAGCCCTTCCCCGCAATACGCTTCACCACCATTCAATCCGAATGAAATTTACCGTAACCAACAATACGCATTTCAACAAGGATTCGCAAATCAACCACAATTCAATCCGACGCCACTATTTTATAACCCGAGTCAACCANCGAACGACGGAGGATATTTCACGAATCTCCTAACGTCAAACCAACGTCCATACGGGGGATCCTCAAGCTCTTCTACTCCCTCGCCGCAAAATCCAAGCCCTTCACCGCCATATGCTTCGCCACCATTCAATCTGAATGAAATTTACCGTAACCAACAATACGCGTTTCAACAAGGATTCGCAAATCAACCACAATTCAATCCGACACCACTATTTTATAACCCGAGTCAACCATCCACGTTTCCTACTCCTTCATCACAACAACCAATCGAAGGACAACCATCTCAAGAAGGTTTTAAAGTACCTAAGGCACAATCACCGGCCAAAGGTAGAGGAAAAAAACCAAAGCCCAACGAGCAAAAAAAGTAGTGGTGAATTTAGACGCTGACGATGACGAAGACTTGGAGGAATTGGGACAAGCGCGTTCTCGAAAAATATGGAGCAAGAATGAAGAAAAGATTCTTGTGGAAGCTTGGACAGAAATTTCGCAAGACCAAGAAATGGGGAATGACAAAGATACCGACTATTTTTGGAACGAAATATACGAAAAGTTCAACGAGCGGACAACCGAAGACCCTCGCACCAAAAATATGTTAACCGGTAAATGGACGAGGCTTAATAGCGACTGCCAAAAATTCCACGCTATTTATAAGCATATTGGCCGCCGCAGTGGTGAAAATGAGCATGACCAAATCAAGAAACTTCGAAGAACGTTTCGGTTCGAGGGGTTTCAATTATCTTCACGTTTGGGAGGTCTTGAAACACTACCCGAAATGGGATGCTGAAGAACCTCTAAACATTTCATGTCTTGAGGATATATTCGGGCCGGACAAACGACCTCATCCCGAAAGAACAACTAAACGAGCTGGAAAGAAACAAAAGTCGACGGAAATGTCCAGCGCGGCGAGCTCAGGTGGTAGTCAATCGAGTACTTTTTCGGGACATTTATCCGAAAAGTATTTTGAAGCGAAAGACGTTCAGATGTCTATGTATGAGATGAAGAAGGCGAAGGAAAAAAAGGTGTTGGAGGCTCAAGAGAGGTTGTTGGAGATGCATGAAATGCAGATGCTCATGTGGGAGCCCAACTTGGTTACTGACCCGGTACGAGCCGAGATTATTCGCCAGAGACAATCATTGATAACCCAGAAATACAAACAACATAACCCTCCTCCTGGTGACGACACCGAATAAAATGTTTATTTTTAGTATGTGTTGTATTTTTTTTCTTCGTATCGGCTTTTTTTTTTTTTTTTTTTTTTTTTTTTTTTTAACCTTTCGTACTTGTAAACTTTTTTTATTTGAATGAAATAAAATACTATGTTGTATTATTAGTAAAATGAATTAATTTATTTATTTGAAATGAATAAAAAAAATAAAATGGTAAGCTGTGGGGCCAAATGATAGAGGTTGAGTTAGTTTTTAGTGAGGGTTAGTTTGTGAAGAGGTGTTGGGTGATGTGGCCACGTGTGAGACGCAAGATGAAAGAGCGGGGAAGCTAGTTGACTACACCTTGTGCTCTAAGAAGAGAATCACTTAGTGCAAGTTCAATCCAATCAGTGCTTGCATTTCCATACCTTAGTTAAGGATAGTAAATTATACAATATCTATCTTAACTTATAAGCAGGCATCACCACTGATAGAACTCTAACAAATATACTAAAACACTATGGATATCAACAATAATTGGACTACATTTCCTGTCTGCAAGATTATCTTAAAACTAAATATAGCTATAACCTTACATTTGGCAAAAAGATCCTGTCACACACAAGCTTCATCCAGAAACTTGAGATCACATAATGTTTTAAACCAGTTGATCCAAATCATTTGTTAAATTATGGTAGTCTCATCTTTCATGACTCGCCCTATTTATCACAATGAATTTGAATCACCACCCTTCACTTATATAAACTGATAACGTATAGTCTATACTCGGGTCACGAACCCGAGTATTAAACATTACTAACATTTAAGCCCACTACGTATGGGCTATTATGATAATGGTTTGGGCTCACGAGGCCCAAACCCAAAGTTACACTAGGCCAAAAATGACCTTTCGTCACACATGGTCATTTTTGAACGGTCACACGATGAAATTTTTACGTGACTAAATGTTAAAGGATTTGATGTAGTTACTTTGGCTTTCAATTTCTCTTGCAATAATTGAAGTAAAACTTGAATGAGAAATGTGTTTGTGTGTGTTGTATGGGACGACCAAAAAGAGAGGGGAAGGGGCTTTTATAGCTTATTGAGGAGGTCACAATTTGCATGACTCATAATACTTCCAAGTTAAGTATGCATGAATCATCTAACTTACTAAAAAAGTATTACAAGTGTTGAAAAAGTTTAGGGTAGATTGCATCTACTAAATCCATTTGGCTTTAGTAGCCAAATTGAGTTCTTCTTTTTGTTTTTATATATAAATAAGATGTGTAACTTAGTGACTAAGAATATGTAGATTGCATCTACTAAATCCATTTGGCTTTAGTAGCCAAATTGAGTTCTTCTTTTTGTTTTTATATATAAATAAGATGTGTAACTTAGTGACTAAGAACATGTAGTTTATTAGTTTATGTAGTTGTGACTCATCACCAAGACTAACAAGTCTTGGTAATCTTCCCATTTAAACGCCCACATAAAAAGAGGAGGGGCAGGGGAATGATGAAGTGGAAACAAGAAAACTAAATGTTTTCTTGTCTAGTGTTTCTAAGTGTAGTTTTAATTCCGTAAATTATTGTTGTTAAGTAATGAAATTGAAAACCGAACGAGGTAAAATATAATTATTCTTGAAAATGTCGAAACTCGTCAATATACTATAACTTAGTATATTAAAAGATAGATACGTTTATTTGAAGTCATAGACGCTGTTAAAAACATAAAATTATAGGTTCGGGATTACATGAAATAATAAACGTATAATGTTCCCAAAAGATGAAAATTAAAAATGTAGCCCGTGAAATATTTAAGAAATCAATTAAATGATGTTATAAAATGTGAAAGGTTACATCCAAACACCCCTAAAAGCTGCCAACGGAAAATAAACTTCCATACTAACAAACATCCCACATACAATTCAAATGCATACAATATTCAGACTTAGAACCAATCACATATTACTACTAAATTCACAAGTTTCACCATACACTAAGGATATTCCAATACGATATGATTATCATTGCAACCCTATGCAGCAACCACTTCATATAAGACCACAAGATTCTATCACAAGTGGGCATAGCCATAAGAGCACAAGGTGTAATCTCGTCGTATGAATTCGCCATCCCACGTGTACTTCACAATGAGCTCGTTGCCACACCATCTTGCTTCGCCGTTCTTCG
>LBNU01031077.1:5385-18387 GCA_014162995.1 Artemisia annua | reverse complement strand
ATAGCCCACTTTTAAACTATTTTGTGGGGAGATACATGCTTAAAACATGAACACAAGTCTTTTTATTGGTATTGTTATACCGGCTGGCTGTTATTATTGCTTAAGTTGCTATTGCCAAAAGTCCCTCGATCATGAACCTTAATCACTTGTAGGGTGAACGTAAATAACTGTGGATAGATCTATTAGGTACTGACAATCCCCGTTTGGTTGTTGGAGAAAACCACCAAACGCACTTTATTTGATGTCATAGGTTATTGGCAAATACCTATCTTGAGGGCCTAATTCTTTACGTCATAACATTTATATGATTTGCTGTTAATCGTTGCGTGTCATAAGCTTAAGGCAACAACGGATATGATTTTCAACTTGTTTGATTGCATATGTATGCACTAACGTCTATATCTTGTGTTCAACTATTAAACTTAAACCTATGAATATCACTCAACTTTTGTTGACTTTTAGCATGTTTATCTCAGGTAACTAAACAAGATGGAACTTGAAGGCACGGAGTGGGCATGTTACCTGGCATGGGCTTTAATAAATGTTTTATCTTTTCTCGAATAAAACTTGTTGTTTAATTATGAAACATCTTGGCATCTTGAATACTTGGTATTTTGAATAAATTTAACTTTAAAAACATCTCTTGTGAGTCGTTTTCTATGATTGTGACAAAGATCCTCTAAGTAATACCCCATAAGTCTTCCGCTGTTACTACTAAATTTTAGGGGTGTTACATTTTCCGCATGAGATTGCCACCGGCAGCCAACATGATTTTGTCTCGATCAATCGAAGTTATACCATGATAAAAGGTTAGGATTTGATCAAGAAGCAAAATTTTGTGATCAGGACATTTCCGTAACAATGATTTGAATCTTTCCCGAGCTTCAAATACGGACTCCATGTGCAATTGATGGAAATTCATAATGTCTTTCCTAATCTGTACCGTTTTAGAATGTGGAAACTATTTTGAAAGAATCTTGAGGAACATCTCTTCCCAAGTATGAATTGAGTGGGTTTTAAGAGTATAAAACCAAGATTCAGCGTGGTCGGATAAAGAGAATGGAAATAGATTCAAACGAATGCTATCTTGAGAAACACCTTTTTGTTTCATGGATTGAGTGATAGATATGAACTTGTTTAGGTGCTCGTTTGCATCCACATCTCGAAATCCGTGAAATTGGCAATTTTGCCGGATCAGTCGAACCACATGATTTTTCAATGTGAAATCGGTTCCCGGAACTGATGTAGGAGTGATCGGTCCTCCTCTACTGATAAGTTTTGGACGATAGAAATCCTCCATGGTCCGAGGATCATGGGGATGAGATGGTGAGGAATCGATCATTGTGAAGAATTAAACAATGAGAGGGTAAAGAAATAAGAATCAAACATTTAAGAAGACGACGAAGAATTTTTTGGATTTTTATATTATATATAAAAGAAAGGAAGAATAAAATAGAATGAAAAATATTTTTGCAATTATTAACATTTTTATATTTAAAAGATAGTAAAATAAGAAGAAAAATATTTTTGGATTTTTGAAAAGTTTTTTTAGAAAGAGGAAAATATTTTTGGGTTTTTACGAATTTTTAATTTTTTTTTTCTTTTGAATTTTTGATAAAAACTATTCAAAAAAAAAACACGTAACTTCGCAAGGAAGGATCTTCAAGTCACTAATCGTCTAAACTGAACCTATAATCCACTTCACTGCCTCCCCGGCAGCGGCGCCAAAAACTGATCGCGCCAGGATCAACCACTCAACCAAGTGTTGGTCAACACGGTCAAACCTCGCGTGAATCGGTTCGTTTATTTATATTTCCAAGGAAACACAAACGAAGTGTGGTGGTAAGTGTATCCCCGGGTCGTTATCCCCAACGAAGCGTGAATGGAATGTTAGATTCGAGTTCGTGAATACGTGTTATTAAAATGCTTGAAAGTCGGATTTTGTTTTTGGGTTTCTAATTTATAGACTACAAGGAAAAGTAAAGGGAAACTAAGGCGAATAAAACTAAAGAACGCTAAGGATAAAACACGAGATAAGCTAAAATGATAATGACAAATATATAAAGGATGAAATAGCTAAATTAATTAATAAAAGAAAAACAACAAGTAAAACACTAATAAAACGATCTAAAATGATAATAATAAAGGATATGCTTGTCAAGTGAGGTGAAAAGATTAATAAGTGTGAATTATCGATTTAAGTGATTAATTAATTAATACCGGTTAAGAATGGTCAAAGTAGTCAAACCATGTATATTCTCCGAGAGTATAAGGTTTCCCCGGGTCGTTAAGTCCCGACGAGGTGTGAAATGGTGAATCGATTCAAGTTCGTGATCGAGTGAAGTGAATAATGATAAAATAAGGTGATATATGAAACAAGGAAAGTAAATCTATACCAAAAAGCATAAAATCAATCACGTAAAACAATAACGTAAAGCTAAAATAACCTAACACGTAATGTAAATTAATAACGAGTAACCTAATTAAAACTAACGTAAGCGAACGAGTTTAAAAGTAAAATTTATGAAATATTAATCCTATGGGTGCAAAAGTAATTTTCCTACGTCCTAATTGATAAAAGAAATACTACAAGTAAAAATAATGCTAAATAGATTTAAAAGATAATATTAAAGAGTATGCTTGCCAAGTGAGGTGAAAATATCATTAATGTGAAAAATTTATGCCCGTCTAATTAATACCCGTCCAAATAAATTATTCTCTCACAACGTTGGTTTATTTTGAAAACAATTATTTTTCTTGATAAAATTTAGTAGATCAAAATAATCAATTATCCTAACGGCTTTTGCCCGCTAAAAAAACTAAAAATCAAACCAAGTAAACCAAAGGTTATTAATCAATAATTTCTAAGTTTCACACTTTATTTCACAAATCACCAACACTTAACAAGCATATAAAAAAAATTTACTCGCTATTCATACCAATTAAACTAAAATAGACAATAACTCCAACAAACATAATCATATTTATCTACACTAAATATTTAAACTAAAACTCTAATTAAGCATAATAATTAACATAACTTAAATAAAGAAAAGGAAGAGAAAGCCTGAAATTTTGGTCAGGAGACGTTTAAATTCGCAAAATCTACCCTTTACCAAAAGCGGATAACATAATCTTTAGTCAATAAACTAACCTAAATTAACAACTAATATCACCATCAACAACTTCTAATCACCTAGTCAATAAACTAACCTAAATTAACAACTAATATCACCATCAACAACTTCTAATCGCAATCCTAACTATCTAATCACCAATTTCTAAGCAAAAATATAAAAAAGTCTACTCTAGCATAATAATAAGAAAATAATAAGCAACAAAATTGAAATATAAGCTAAGCATAATATAAATAAAAAGAGATAATTGAAAGCGATCAGTAGTCACCGATTTGAGTTTACTGACGAGTGAGATGAAATAAATACTAACTTCAATTAACATCAAAATACCCTTCACCATGTTTATATACTCGAATGGAAAGCTTCTCCATCAAAACTGTAATCTCCAACAATCACCGCTAATCTTCACTAAACTATAATATATGTATATACTTGAACCATAAATTTTAACAAAAGAAAAAGAACGTTTATATAGGAATACATTCAACAAAAATAAACTTTGCAAAATTTTGATTAACTTATAAAATAAAAGTACTTGACCTTTCAATTCATTCAAAAAGTATGTTAAGTAAAAAAAAATAAAAGACAACAATAATCATTGAAAGAAACATACGAATGAAAGCATAGTAAAAAAAATTCTTAAACAAGTGACAAGATCTTAAAACAAGTGAAATATAAAAAGATAATTTGCTATTGAATTTGGTGTGCTTGGAAGTAGAGACCGACACCCACAAGGATGTAAAATTAAATGATTGAAAATTAATTAAAGTTCAAACATATATCATAAAACAATTTAAAAGTTGCAGACTAATAATGAGAAAAAAATATGATGATGATCCTCTATGGCGCCTGATGATGATATTTATATCCCTTCCTTGTAGCTTTCAGCCCAAGATAAGAAATAAATGGCTCTCCCATAGCCACGTTGCACCCTCCATTTTAATACCGAGTAACTTGTTGTTGTAAATACTAAATTGTGGCCATTGAGTTGGAAAAATGGTGATGGACAAAATATGTCATGGTTGGGCTTGTAAAAGCTCATTTCTTGGACATTAGTCTTTTATGTCTTTTGGGCTTTGACATGGGCCGACTTCATTTCAATCCCTTTGGGCCAAAAACATATTTGTTGGACTTGAGCTTCGTAGCTTCTTGTTAGATCAAAATTCATTAGGCTTAATTCAGACTTCGTTTAATCTTTCAAAACTTCGTCTTTTTCCTTGATGCTCCAAATAAAATTATCGTTGATCCGGTAATTTTGTGCTCTTTCCAATCTCGTGCTTGTTTTGTCGGGTTTTCTTTGATTTTTGTCTACTTTTCAAAATATCCGTACCTGCACAATCACAAACACAAAAACAATTATATATTTGGCATTTTTAATATGTTTTTAGTCTTTTGGGTCCGTTTAATAAGGTAAAATATATGTGTAATTAGACACATATCAGCAAGTTTTGTTATAAAACAAAAGATACCCCAAACACTCCTAATTCAATGTAGCTTCATTTGAATGTACCCGAAAATACATGTTAGTAATGTATTCCCTTTAGCATTCAAGACACATTATGCAAGTGATGTTTTAAACATAACGTTTTTGTTTTGTATTCACAATGTGAGATGAAAAAATATTTGTCCTATTTGTGACAAGTTATTTTTGCAAGAATTTGACATGGGGTGTTTTGGTAAACATGCTAATATCCTCTAAGAATGCAATTCCTAACAATGGGAAACATGATTAGTTTAATTTTACAACTAATGTTCTACATGAATTTCTCAAGTTAATGCATAACCCCAAGTTTTAGTTTTTGTGCAAAAATAGAATTCCTAGATGCAGATCAGGAGTGTAATTATGTTTAGAGTACTTACAATGATGATTAGAGAGCAAGGAGGATGAAGTAAAGACCAAATTTTCATGTGTGGAGGAGTTGTGCCGTGAATAGTAACTGTTTTGGAGTGATGGTATGAGATAAGGAGTGTTTGGTTTAATATATAATAAGAAAAAGTTGCTGCAGGTTGGCGGATCCGGCGGAACCAAAAAGGGGGTTCCGCCCGTTACAGCGAAGGGTTCCGCCAATTCAGTAGAAGAGAAAAAATGAAACGATTTGTTTTGATTTTTGTGATTTTATTCTAACGTTCAAAACTACATTGTAGGTTCCATAAGTCCTAGTCCAAGTCTAAGAAGGCTAAATGGTTCTCGTTTAAGAGGTTTTGTGAGAATATCGGCCATGTTGTCTTTCGAGGAAACTTTCTCGATTGAGATGTTTCCTTTTTGAACATTGCCACGAAGGAAATGATGACAGATTTCAATATGTTTAGTACAAGCGTGTTGGACTGGATTCTTACTAAGGTCGATGGCTCCTTTGTTTTCGCAAAGAATGGAGATGTCGTTAAGTTGAATTCTGTAGTCGACAAGAGCTTGCTTCATCCAAAGAGCTTGTTGACATGCTTTTCCGGCCGATACGTATTCGGCTTCAGTTGTTGAGATAGCGAGAGCCGTTTGTTTCTTAGAGAACCATGAGGTGAGACAATGTCCAACAAAAGTACAAATACCACTTGTGCTTTTTTCTATCAACATAGTCAAAGGCATGGTCCGAGTCGACATACACTATGGTGTCTACTCTCGTTCCTTTAGGATACCATAATCCTGAATGTGTAGTACCCTTAATGTATCTAAAAATCCTTTTAACGGCTTCAAGATGGATTGATTTAGGATCTTTTTGAAAACGAGCACATAGACAAACACTAAACATATTGTCGGGTCTACTAGCCGTGAGGTAAAGTAGATTTCCAATCATACCTCTATATTTAGTGTTATCTACGGATTCACTTTCCTCATTCTTGGTGAGTTTATTTTCTGAGGACATAGGTGTTTTGATTGGTTTTGAATCTTCAAGACCAAATTTCTTAAGCATGTCCTTTATGTATTTAGATTTGTTAAAGAAGATACCATCTTCTAATTGTTTGATTTGGAGCCCTACGAAAAAGTTGAGTTCTCCCATCATATTCATTTCAAACTAATCACGCATGATTTTTGAGAAATCGGCATATAATTCTTGACAAGTTAACCCGAATATGATGTCATCAACATAGATTTGGACTATGATAATATGTGAACCTTTCTTCTTAGTGCAGAGAGTATTATCGACTAAGCCCATGGTATACTTATGGTCAACTACGAAGGTCTTAAGTCGATCATACCATGCTTTTGGAGCTTGCTTAAGTCCGTATAAAGCCTTTTTAAGTTTATAAACATGTAGGTTTTTCAAAGTCGGTGAAGCCCGGTGGTTGAGCAATATACACTTCTTCATTTATAAAACCGTTTAAGAATGCACTTTTGATGTCCATTTGAGAGAGTTTAAAATCGTGTGCGCACGCATATGCAAGTAAAATCCTTATTGACTCGTGCCTAGCAACCGGAGCAAAAGTTTCATCGTAGTCAATGCCTTCTTGTTGATTATAACCTTGTGCTACTAGCCTAGCTTTGTTTCTAGATACAATGCCATTTTCATCCATTTTATTACGAAAGACCCATTTTGTTCCAATTATTGTTTTACTTTTTGATTGAGGAACTAATGTCCAAACGTCGTTTTTAACAAATTGATTTAGTTCTTCTTGCATGGCTATTACCCATTACTCATCTTTTATAGCTTCGTTTATATTTTTTGTTTCAATGGTTGAGACGAAACAAAAGAAGTTACTTTCATTTTTGACTTTTGATCTTAGTGTTCTTTCGTTAATATTTCCTATGACACTATCTAATGGATGACTTTTAGATTCTTTGACATTGACAATTTCTATGTTGAAAAGTTCATCTTCCTTGTCATTATCTAGGATTTCTTGATTTTCCATTACTTGACTTTCAACTAAGTCATCATCTACCAAAGGTGATGTCTTAGAGGGAGGTGGACTTTCGTCGAATGTTACGTTCAACGATTCCTCGACTCTTAAGGTTTCTTTGTTTAAGACAATATCAGCTTTGCTATTTTGTGAATATCCAAGAAATACACCTTCATAAGACTTTGGGTCAAATTTGGTGAGATAATCCTTGGTGTTAAGTATAAAGCATTTACTCCCAAATGTGGAAAACTAGAAGGGGGGTTGAATAGCTTTACGTCCGTTTTAAATAATTTATAAAAACAAGTTTGTTTTAAAAATTTCGATTATAGTTTATGTGAATTCAATACTTGCACTATATGAACAATTATAGAGTTACTAACTAACTAAAAAAATATAGTATAAGTAAATAAGTAATGAAAGAATAGAGTTAGAAAGATCAAACCACAACACAAGGATTTATAGTGGTTCGGCTACAAGGTCACCTTCCTTGTTCCTACTCCACTCCCCGAGTCACCTACTCGAGAGTTTTCTTCACTATGTCAACAAACTCCCTTGTGGCGGAGAAACCTTACACGACTTTCGCTTACACCAATTAACGACACAAAGCTAGATGTCGGGTTCTAATCCTAGCTAGAACCAATCTCACAACTTCTACACTACTTGTACACACCACAACTTCTTCACTACTTCACACCACCTCACTACTACACTACTTCTTCTTCTCTACACAACTTCTACTTCACCTAAAACTACTTATTACAAGCACAACACAACTTCACAAATGATATACACAATCTACACTACTAATTTACAATACTTCTTAAACTTGATGTTGAAGGAGTATTCTTCTCTTGCACTTTGAATGATGATGGATGAGGAGGTATTGAATCACTTGAAACAAGGATTAATAATGTTATAATCAAAGGGTTTTGAAAGATGTTTAGAGAGGATTGGATCTGAAAATTTTAGTGCAAAAGGTGAGGAAAAATACCAGGTTTGAGGTGGTATTTATAGGCAAAGATTTCTGACACAAGGAGCATGTCGGCCCCCTTAATTTATGGCCGGCCCCCTTAAAATTAAGGGGCCGCCCCTTATAATTAAGGGGTCCGCCCACCTGTAACGGCCAGAAACTTTTTCCTTTTCTGGGGAAAGTCTATTTGGTGAAAAACTAACTAATTTTGGTTAAAAATTTGAATTCATATATTTAGTATGATTTAAACATTTTCCTTTATTACCAAAAGTGTTTTTCAAAAATATATAATATGTTTATATTATTTAATAAACTTTGTAATAATTAATTAAATACCCCTTTGATAATAAAATGTATTAAGCACTTGTTTACTCATACCTTAAGTGATTAGGTTAGATAAAATGATATAAACTAACTTAATACTTGTTTACGTAGTAATTTTACTTTTAATGTTTTTACATTTTGTGATCGTCAAAACGTAGAGATATCGATAAATATAAATAATGTTTTTATACATTATTTATATCAACAATCTCCCCCTTTTTGATGATTACTAAATCTAAACTCATTAAAACGAAAATTAGTATATATAAAGTATTTTGTGAGTTTATATCAATTCTCCCCCTTTTTGTTAGCATCAAAAAGGTTATCCCGATTAGCTTGGAGCTCCCCCTTGACGTATACTCCCCCTCGTTTTGAGGTCATAAAAGGAATCGAGATATGGAATTCTTGCAAAAAATATTTAGTAGACAAGCAATATATATATATATATATATATATATATATATATATATATATATATATATATATATATATATATATATATATATATATATATATATATATATTATATATATATATATATATATATATATATATATATATATATATATATATATAATACATATATATATATATATATATATATATATATATATATATATATATATATATATATATATATATATATACATATATATATATATATATATATATATATATATATATATATATATATATATATATGGCATGCAAGAGGAATAATAGAAACTAGAAATAACCATTGATAATAGCAAAGAAGTATAAAAATACAACATCAAGAAGCACATAAATGTAAACTAATGCCCTTAAGGCTTACAAGCATACATAAAAAAAATAACCAAAGCTGTAATATGAATGTCTTCCTAGAGCTTGCCACCCAAAATGGTTGAAACAATTTTATTTCCAAAACATGGAGCATGTTTAATTTGGTGGAAATGATGGTGAGCATGGAGATGGTGATGGTGGAGGTATGTTTGTTGATGGTGGTGGTGGAGGTGTGTTTGTTGTTGGTGGTGGTGCAGGTGTAGTTGTGTTGGGTAGTTGATGCAACAAGTTTTCAATGTGTAAAAACATGTAGTGGATCTCATCTCTTAGTCCAAAGACAATGGTTCAGTTGTGGATGCAACAAAGGCAAGTATCACCATGTGCTTCTAGTAAGCTCCATGGGATGGGGTTGAAGGTTGGTGGATTAATTGCTGAAGATGAGAAGTGTGCATCAAGAGGTGTTAAGGGTGATAATGAGAGAGTGATGTCAAAAGATGTGTTTTCAATGGTGGGTTGTGGTGGTGGAACTCTTGGTGGAGGTGATAGATGGTTATTTATGTAGTCATTGATAGATGAAGTTGATGGTATGGAAGAGGTAGAGGTTCCATTTGTTGATGGTGTTTTGGAAGGAGCATTTGGTGCACTAGGAGNTGGGGTTGAAGGTTGGTGGATTAATTGCTGAAGATGAGAAGTGTGCATCAAGAGGTGTTAAGGGTGATAATGAGAGAGTGATGTCAAAAGATGTGTTTTCAATGGTGGGTTGTGGTGGTGGAACTCTTGGTGGAGGTGATAGATGGTTGTTTATGTAGTCATTGATAGATGAAGTTGATGGTATGGAAGAGGTAGAGGTTCCATTTGTTGATGGTGTTTTGGAAGGAGCATTTGGTGCTCTAGGAGATGAGCATTGAGGTTGTGGTGATGGAGTGGTGTTGTCTTCATTTGTGAGATCAATGAAGAGTTGTTTTGGTGGAATAATGACAAGTTTTTGTTTCTTGGCATTGTTGGAGTTGGTTGTTCTTGGTGATGACATGGTGGATTGATGAAGTTGGATGAAGGTTGAGGATGATGGAGTATGAATTAAACACGCATGGGTATTATATAGGATGAAAACATGTTTAGAAATAGAATTAATTTGAAAATAGGTGGTTAGATTCCAAAATCAGTTTAGTTTTAAAGGGAAATGGTAGCTGAGACTAGCAAAAGGAGTCACAAGATGCAAAAGAAAACAGTAAAATTTAGTGTATGGGTGGCCGGCCCCCATAAATACAGGCCGGTCCCCTTAATTTTAAGGGGGCCGCCCCTTATGAATTAAAGGGGCCGCCCATCTGACGACCCAGAAATCAAAAATTTTCAAAATTTTTCTGGAAAAATGTTGGTTTCTGTTTTGTGTTTGCAGCAAGCTGTATTTGGACAATTCACATTGGGTTTGGTCTATTAGAAAGCAACATGTATATAAATATAAACATAAACATGCAAACATATATATGGATCAAGAAAAATCATGCAATTAAAAGCATATATTAGGCATAAATAAACTAGTTAACATCCTAAACAAGCATTATCCAAGTAAGTCACAAGTACTTCCGAATACATATCGGAATAATAGCACATAATTGTCAAATACTCAAAACCAAATATCACATAATAAACATTGTTCAACAAGCATAATCAAGAACATCTCCATTATTTCTTCTTCTTCCCAAACATACTCTTCAATGTCTTCCCAACGGATTTGAAGCGTCCTCGCATTTCTTCATGCATACTCTTTTGTCGGTTAAGCATCTCGGTTGTTTGTTCATGAAGTCTTTGGTTGGTTTGTGAGCAAGGAGATGGAGGGTGATACTCGGGATAGTCAAGATCCTCTAGATTATCAACGAATGTAGTGAATGACGGGGTACTAACACCTTGAGTGCTTTCCTCCTCATCGTTATCCTCTTGTCGAGATGATGAGCCGTTGAAACTTTGACGACGAGATTTTCCCTTGTCACTACGAGCTCGTCGGGTTTTTGTTAGAGCGAGAGGACGCAAGGTAGGATAGATGGACTCATAAATGCTATCGTCAAGATCGTAATAGTTTTCGATGACATGACGGTAGAGACGAGTTAGGAACATTCCATACGGGAGACTAGCTTTTGGAGTTTTTCTTGCACACTCAATTCGCTTGATGAAGAAGTAGGCCAAATTGTATGGTTGCTCGGCAACGATACAATACAACATATGAGCAAGGCATGCCGGGAGATGGTCACGGTGGCCTCCGGTACCGAACGTATTCTCAAGAATGAGTTCTTCCCAACGCTTCATGTTGGGGCCTAATTCTTTCAGAAGAATTTGATTTTCAGAGATTTCGACATTTTTGGATTTGATTTTGCGGGTGGTAGTGACACGTTCCAACCCAAGAAGTTGACGAATTTCGTCGGGAGTAGGAATGTCAGAAAGATAAGGACCAAAGGTTGGACGACAACGATGAAGAGAGTCAAGATCCCATTCATTGGTGAAAACGGCTTGAAATCTAAAAGGGATTCGAAGAATTTGACCGAATTGATCGAGAGTTAAGGTGATGAATTCATGTTGGATCATGAAAGAGATGAAGATGACACCAAGGTCATCGGTTTGGACCGTGACTTGGCTATAGAAGTCGACAATGAAACAAGGGATGTTGGGTTCATTTATTTCATAGAGACAATCGAAGTTGATGCTTGTGAACAAGCGATCAATGAAGTCGGATTGAGAGTAGACACGATCTACTACACGTCCTTCATGAACGTTTCTATCCTCGATTTGACGATATAGAAGTCCAATGGAGGAAGATGTAGTAGGGAGTTGGGAAACTTTTGGAATGTAATTTTTGGTGAGGGAGATATCTTCGGTAGTCACTTTGGGCATTTTTACCTAAACACAACAACAATACAACAAGACCACAATAAATATAAAGAAAAATAATGATGTATGTATTGTTATGACATATGTTGGAACGTAAACATACTTCGACTCTAAGACTTTAATCCTAAGAAGTAGTTTACTATGTTCCTTAGTAATTATTAGTTCCTAGTGTTAATTATGCATCCTAATCCTAAGGGAAGCATTTAGTTATGGAAATCCTAGACCCAATTCGAAAGAAATTTTGAATTTGAAGAAATTAATAAAACATGCATAATCTTGATTTTGACCAAATTAGATGAAATGTGTTATGAAAGACTTACAATATGTGATGGTAATCGTGTTAAGTGAATTAGCCCCTTGCGAAATAACCCGAATTATGTGATTTGGAGGTTGGTTTTTGAGGTTTTTGGGTGTTTTGGTTCATTCACAGCAGTAGGGAATGAGTGGGAGTGTGAAAATGGAGTGTTTGGCACAAGGAATAAGAGGGAAAAACGGGGAGAGAGAATCTGATGGCCGACCCCCTTAAACATTAAGGGGGACGCCCTATATTTGGCTGCCGGTCCCCTTAATTTTAAGGGGGCTGCCCTCCAAAAAAAAATTTCTTTTTCTCGCGGCTTTGGTTCTGGAAAGAACAAGAAATGNAAATTAGATGAAATGTGTTATGAAAGACTTACAATATGTGATGGTAATCGTGTTAAGTGAATTTGCCCCTTGCGAAATAACCCGAATTATGTGATTTGGAGGTTGGTTTTTGAGGTTTTTGGGTGTTTTGGTTCATTCACAGAAGTAGGGAATGAGTGGGAGTGTGAAAATGGAGTGTTTGGCACAAGGAATAAGAGGGAAAAATGGGGAGAGAGAATCTGATGGCCGACCCCCTTAAACATTAAGGGGGCCGCCCTATATTTGGCTGCCGGTCCCCTTAATTTTAAGGGGGCTGCCCTCCAAAAAAAATTTTCTTTTTCTCGCGGCTTTGGTTCTGGAAAGAACAAGAAATGTTTATGTGTGTGTGTATATATATATATATATATATATATATATATATATATATATATATATATATATATATATATATATATATATATATATATATATATATAG
>LBNU01031074.1:0-38619 GCA_014162995.1 Artemisia annua | reverse complement strand
GTACGGATTCTCGTACTTTTCAGTTTTTTTTTTTTTTTTATTATTTTCATTCGTTTGTGTCCATTATTTTGTTCCTTAACTTTTTTCCTTTAACTTTTTTTTCATTTTTTTTATGTTTTTCCTTTTTGTGTCCATGATTTTTGTAAGTTTTTGTACAAGTTTTTTCCAATGTTTATGTCCAAACTTGCAGATTTTCTAGGTCAAAAATCACACTAGATTTCTGTAGGTCTACGTAGATTCACTAAGATCATAAACACATTTATACCTTTGCGATCACCTCGTCGCGATTGCTTTACGACCCAGGAAAGTATCTTCACTCTAATCGCCATAATCCACTTGCTATTCACACAACAGCGGATCACTCAGACTCTCTAGAGCTTATGTGCCATCAGATTATGTTTTGCGAAACTCATTAGGATTGATTTTTCCAAGATATCTTCGCGGGAGTTGAAGTTTTTGGATCAGTGATAAAAAATTATTTTGTGTTAGTACCTGTTATCAGGACAATCAAATCCTCCTTGGCCATTTCTGCACTGGTTGCTCTAACCTAAAAGCAGGTTACGCAATCTAGTAACATTCCGCCTTTTAGTAATACACAATTCATTAGCTCTTAAGTTATGACTTCATACCCAAGTCGCGCTTGCACACAAGCAGGATTGACGATGAACAGTAACCCTATGTGGATGGTTTCTCCTAGACCCCGTTACTATAGTATGACCCCTATCTAATGAATTTGACGTTGGATCCAATGAGCATTTATATAGCAATCATAAGGCCTATTCTCGAACATTCCATCTGCATGACAGCTCTCATTCATTGTATTTGCACAGATATGACAAAGTGCGTACACGTGGCGTTTAATCATAAGCTGCAGCAAAGCATAAGCGGGTGAGAGCGGGGGAATCCAGCCAAGTCACGCGCCTATTTCAAATTAATTCTGTGATGTGTAGCTTCACGTGACTGGCCACAAGCATTTATAAGTATATGATGCGCTGGCAATCAACTTTGCAATCTCTTACTTTTCTTTATTCATATGTCGCATCTCTTTATTTTCCTTTTTTTGTCCATACGCAGCCATCTATTCATTTTTGTCTTCAAAATGCGAAATGAATATATGGCCATGTCCTTGTAGCTTTGATATCTAAATTCAATTTACTTTCTTCACGTGCCTTGTATCACATTTGTTTCATTTGCATGCTATTGCTATCCATGTACTTCGTATTCTTCACATATTTAGGGCCTGTTTGTTATGAGGTTTTTGGATTCGGGGAATGGTTTGAAAGAAATAAAATTAGTTTGGTTTAAGTTTTTGGGTTGCAAACAGTGTTTGATACCTTTTTGTAAGGGTGTTGATGAAAGACACCAAAGCCCTATGGTTTACTAACACTACTCTTGGTTTCCTGACAAAAAAGTACAAACATAACTCTCTTGGCCAATCATATCTCATTATATCATATTTATTAAGTTTCACAAAATTTAAAAATAATATATCTAAGATTATATTAATTTTACTTTTAAATATTTCAATATATCAAATTATTTTCTCTCTCTTACATAAAAACCAAATCCAAATCCCTAATCCAAATTCAAATTCGAATCCAAATCCTAAACCCACAAACAAACCAAACGGGCCCTTATTTCTTCTTCTTTCATTTTGTCGTATATGCCACATATAAGATTTTTGCTTCATATTATTTTGATGTGGGATTTTACATTAAGGTTCTCATTCAATACGTGATATCTCCTTTTCATTCTTTTGGACCTTAATTTCTTTTTCCTCAATTGGGCTTGGTTTATATATCTTTCTTTTGGGCTTCGTCATTCATTTAATTTGGGCTCGAGTGGTTTTGTGTAGTCTTTAAATTTTTCTTCATTTACTTCGATGCTCCAAATACAAATATAATTAAACTTCCAAAATATTAAGCTTCCAAAACAAAAATATGAGATCCAGCAACTCGAAACATTAATTCGAGATATTCATCGCCGCAAATTTTATTACAGGGTACCCGCCGCTGCATCGCGCGGGTACCCTGCTAGTAAAAGTTTTAACAAGAAAGTGTACTGTTGATACAAAAGTTGGGCGTTCCTTGTCTTGAGTACCAATTCGGTTGTAATACTTGAGACCTGCGTACTAAGAAAACAAGAAGACACCGTTAGGCTTATCGTGGGATTGTTTCCCACGATTATCCTCCGGCGTGAGAGTAAGTAATCAGTTTTAGGGTTTTGTAGAAGAGTAGGGTTGTGATATCGTCCCTTTAATGAGAGCTGTGATGCACTATATATACACACGAATCTTCGTAGGTTTCGTGTTCCTTACTCCTCGGCGTGTCAGCCTAAATCGGCTATTTGACATATATCCCATAAATAAGAGATATCCTATATCAAAACCATAAATAACTTTGGATTTGGGCCTTCGTGAGCCCAAACCGTCACCATAATAGTCCACACCTGGTGGGCTTAAGTACTAGTGACGTTTAATAGTCGGGTTCGTGACCCGAATATAGAATATACGTCATCATGTCCCCCCCATTCTAGTATGCGCACAGTGAAACCGCGGATGCTAGACTATCAATCATAGCGAAAATGCGCCCGCATACGTGGCGGATAAGTTCAAACATTTCCTGCCCAAAGGGATATACCATGAATCTAGTCCTAATAAGTCTAAAAGATCTATCTCGAAAAATGTGGGAAAGTGCAAAAAGTGTTGTACCTTGTGAGTTCTCAGCCACATGATGAAGGTTAGTGGAGTCCATGTGTCAATCATCTACNTGCCAAACGCGCGGGGCGTTTGCAGTGTTATTCAGAGAAATTGGACGCGCCCGGGAATTGGCGTGAATATTTCTTCTGGGTAGACGACGCGTTTTTCCCTTGGGATTTTGCTTTACACCCAAGGGACGCTGCCAAAGGATGAGCGCCCAGCCCCCGGAACGTATAATGCAGAGGACGCGGATACTATTAATGCCAACCGTATCCTTATCCGTGCGTATCCGGAAGAGTTCCTGGTGCATATGGGCATCAGTCGTAACTACTTCCAACCGGAGACGGAAGTGCCAACATTCTTGGACGAGTATGAGCGGGGTGGGTGCATGTCCTTCATTTTTCTCTTCTTTGTAGTGTAAGCGCTCTCTTCTCTCCGTAAGTTATGTAACTTATTTGCTGTTTGTTTGTTTGTTGCGCAGAGATGGATTTGTTCAGTGTTGTGCAGCTGGAGAAGCCGAAGCTGGTGACAGTGGGAGTGCGCCCACTGAGAGAAGGTGAGACGCCAATCCTGGCAGCTACTGCTGGGCGCACTATGGAGATTGCGTACCAGGAGCCTGAGGATTTTCCTTCCGTGGCGTTACAAGTCACGCCGGTGTAGAGTGTTCCTCATACTGTGGAACAGTCTCCAGAAGCAGCTGAGTCACATCACGATTCGTCAAACAGTGTAGAGATTCTGGAGCCAAAGGAGATTGGCCAGGGCACGAAGTGCAAGAGAGCGTCTTCTGGTGGTTATGGCGCAAGTTCCTCCAGGAGGAAACGCCATCTTATCACTGATGAGCCTGCGGAGGAAGATGTGTCCGCCACTGGTGCGGAGAAAGATGCTTCCAAGTCTCCTCCCCCATGTAAGTAACATAATTTGCATGTTCTTAGAATTTCTTGACTTTTTCCCTATCCGTGTACTGTATTGATGCTATAAAGTAACATCTATTTTTTTTGACGCGCAGTGTGGAGCAGACTAAACCAGCTGAGAATGCTGCTGATTCTGCGCAGAAGTCGCCACACAGGGCGAGCTTTGTGCTGTCCGATGAACCTTCACAGAGGCGTGAAGAGACTGAGCTGAGGGCACTGGGTGATATGCCTATGGATAGGCTGGTGGAGGAGTTGGGTCGTGCTGCTGCGCATCAGGCTGCCTTGATCGCTCAACTAAAGACCAAGCATTCTGATGAGAGTAACCAGTTGGCGCAGAAGGACGAAGAGATTGCGCTGTTAAAAGCGCAATTGGATAGTGCCCATGCAGCAATGGAGTCTTCTGACGTGTACGCTCGAAAGCTTGTAGATGAGAGGATGTCTCTCTGGGCCCAAGTAGACAAGGAGCGTACTGCCTTAAGTGAGTACAAGTCAACTTGTGTCTGGGCGCTGAAGTACATGGAGCAGAACAAAATCCAGCACTTTGCTCAATTGGATGACTTCCGAAAGGTTGTAGAGGATTTGTTGCAGAAGCAGAAGGAGAAACTGCGCGGGTTAAGTGTGGAGTATGACGAAGAGTTGTACCCGCACCTAGTGTCTTCCATTGACGAGCGCAGGTAATACTTTGATTCCTTTTCTCCTTATAATATTGCACATTCATTTCCTTTAAACTTGTTGTCTTATGATGTCATATTCGCAAGTGGTTGATCAGTCATGGCCTGCGTTTGGCTGCGCTGAACACTTTGGAGTCCCAAGAAGTTAAGGGCGCATTTGGGCGTGTGGTGCAATGTGCACTTGCTCGTGGCAAGGCAGAGGCCATCGAAAAGCTGTGCGATACCAAAGTGTTGACAGTGTCTCCCTCAGAAGTACATGGGTACAATGAGAGCGCCTTTGGGGAGCTTGTTGATGCCATGGAGAAGATGAAGCTACTGGAGCTTCCGCACAATGCCCGAATGGAGCGTGACCTGGACTTTCCCATAGACGTGATCATGCAGGGGTTGACATTAGCAAGGAACTTATCTGAAGATGCTGAGACGCAGTCTGACTACTATCTCAAGCCAGATGTTTCACAGCTGCATGTGCCTGTGTTCGCGCGCCCACGCGATCTGCTCAACCCTTTTGCTCTTGAGAGGGAGATTCCCCTTAAGGATTCATTAGAAGCCCACGCTCTAAGATTGGCCAAGGAGAAGGGGATAAAAGGGAAAGCCATCCTCTGTGGCGTCGGTGCAGCTCATCTTCCCAGATCCGATGGGGTGCCTGTTAGCGTGCCAACAATATCACCCACTGACGCTGAACTGTTAAAGAAGCTTGGGGATGCGAAGAACGCTGCCGGCCATAGTAATAGCTCTCAGCTCAGACGTACTTCTAGTGTGTAGGCTATTTGCCTTTGTATATTTTTGGAGTAGATCATTATTTTTGTAGCACTTTGTACATATTGAAATATATATCTATATGAACGCGTAGTTCTTTATAGTTTGTTCTTATTTTGTAGTTTATGATATTTGTACTTAGCTATTTATCTTTGCATCAAGATGTCTAAGAAACAAAAACATACTTAAAAGAACATGATAATCGTGTATGAAATCCATAAATGAAAGATCATAGTCGTGTATGAAATTCATAAGTTAAAGATCATAGTCGTGTATGAAATTTTACAAGTGTTATGGGTTGGTATGCAGCGTACTGCAAATACCATGATAAGGGGTCAAGGGTCTTGGCTCCTAAGTTGTTAAACGTGCACAGTGTGCTATATTGCGTATCCGTCGTGGGGTGCACAATGAACTTACGCCAACTTCTTGAGCGTAAGGTGTTTAACAAGGATGCGTGATCCAATGTTGATGGGTTTGCAACCCTCTTACTCAACGAGTTGTTTAGTAGGTTTACTCATCCTTTTACCATCGTGGGTGTTTATAAGTGCATGCACGCCATGTAGGCAAAAGATAATGTAATAACAATGTGTAGACATAAATAATATGTAAATAACAAAGTAAGGTGTGTCGCGGAGTTAGCTAGAAACCGCGACATTAAATTAATACTTGCAAGTTTTTGTAAATGAGAAAGAGAAAATTTTGCCTAAATGAAACAAAATTTAAATACACGGATATTTATTGGGCACGTACTAAAGTGCGAGGGTGTCCGTATTTTGGGCCGTAGCCTTTTCTAAAGATAGCATCTCTTGAGATTGCAAATGTTCCATGTGCGTTGTAGCTCTTGGCCATCTTTGTCACGCAGCCTGTACGCGCCTTTCCCTAGTGCTTCAATGACCTCATAGGGTCCTTCCCACTTTGGTCCAAGCTTTCCTGTATCTTCTGCGTGGCTTGCATCGTTTGCGCGGTATACAAAATCGCCTGGTCTGAATGAAGTGCTTCGTACTTTAGCGTCGTAGTATCCCTTCATCTTTGACTTGGCTTTTGCTTCACGTATAGCTGCGCGTTCGCGCCTTTCTTCCAATAGGTCCAGGTCTATACGCCTTTCATCATCATTGGTTGCCACATTAACTTCCGCAGTACGAATAGTTGGCATCCCAATTTCGGCTGGTATAACAGCTTCTGTCCCATAGACAAGAGAGAAAGGGGTGTCCCCATTGCTAATTTTGATTGTTGTGCGGTGCGCCCACAATACATGCGACAATTCATCCACCCATCTTCCTTTGTGGATATCTAGACGCGCTTTAATTCCTTCCCCCAGGCTACGGTTTGCGCGTTCAACTAGCCCATTGGTTTGTGGGTGTTTGACTGACGCGAAGTGTTGTGTTATGTTTAGCTGTGCGCACCAGTCTTTGAATGGGTTATCACGGAATTGTTTTCCGTTATCTGAGATGATCTCCCCAGGTAATCCAAAGCGGCATACTATGTTGTCCCAAACGAATCGTTTTACTTGATTACCTGTTATTGTTGTCACTGCTTTTGCCTCAATCCACTTAGTGAAGTAATCTATTGCCACAATAAGGAATTTCAATCCTCCTGCTGCAACAGGAAAGGGGCCAGCAATGTCGATACCCCACTTGTAGAATGGCCATGGCGAAGTGATGGGTGTTAGCTCTTGCTGTGGTCGGCGTGGGATAGGCCTGTGTACTTGGCAGTCGCTACACTTCCTTATCATATCACGCGCATCACGGTGCATAGTGGGCCAGTAGTATCCTGACCGCAAGGCTCGTGCTACAACAGACCGTGGTCCTGCGTGCATACTGCATGAACCGGCGTGGATCTCTCGGAGTACGTAATCCGCTTGAAGAGGTCCAACGCACCTAAGCCATGGTTGTAAGAATGAGCACTTGTATAAGATGCCCTCTCTTAGCTCGAAACGCTGCGCCGTGCGCCGTATGCGTCGAGCCTCCTTCTGCTCTTGGGGCAGTATGCCTTTGCTTATGAAGTCCATGATAGGGGTCATCCACGTAGGGCGTTGCTCCTCTATCACCGTGGATACTTCCATCTCCGAGATGGATTTGTCTTTTAGAATCTCCACCAATACCTGTTTTGACAGGTGGGCAAAACTTGTAGATGCAATCTTGCTTAACGCATCTGCTTTCTTGTTTTCCCCTCTAGGAACTTGTTTGATTGTGAACCTGTCAAATCCTTGGATTAGTGATTTTGTCTTTTCAAGGTATTGGATCATGTTATCTTCTTTAGACACATATTCACCCGACACATGGTTGGCTAATAGTCGGGAATCCACATTTGCTTCTAGGTTGCGTACACCCATTCAAGTTGCAATGCACAGTCCGGCAATTAGGGCTTCATATTCTGCCTCATTGTTTGTGGCTGTGAATTCAAAGCGCAGTGCGTATGTGAATTCCATTCCTTCTGGATTGGTGAGGATAAGGCCTGCCCCCGAACTATCAATACATGAGGATCCATCCGTGAATAAAACCCATGGTTTTAGTAGTGTCACCTTGGTTTGTGGAGTTGTATCATCGGTATCTGGCTTTTCGATGAGGAAGTCTGCTAGGACCTGTCCTTTAACCGCGGTGCGTAGCCTATAGGAGATGTTATGCTCGCCTAGCAATACACTCCATTTTTGCAATCGCCCAGATGCGTCAGGTTTGGAGATAACTTGCTTAATAGGTTGGTCTGTGACCACCACTATGGGATGTGCTTGGAAGTATCTGCGCAGTCTTTTGGCAGCGAACACTAATGCTAAGACCAACTTTTCCATTGCGCTGTAGTTGACCTCTGTCTTCTTTAATGCTTTGCTGACAAAATATACTGGTGTTTGCACGAAGTTCCTATCTGTGAGAAGTACTGCGCTCACTGCTCCGTGAGTTGTAGATAAGCACATGATCAACTCCTTCCCTGGTCGGGGTGCAACTAGCTTGGGAAGCGCCGCTATATGCTGCTTAAGCTGTGTAAAAGCTTCTTCCACTTCCGTGGTCCAACGAAAGTCTCCCTTTTTTGTACACTTCTTGAGTGTTTTAAAGAGTGGGAGTGATTTATCTGCTGACTTAGACAGAAATCTGTTTAAACCGGCTAGTTTTCCATTCAGAGACTGATTTCAACGTGCGTGGCGAAGGAAGTTGGATGACAGCCTCTGTTTTTTTCTGGGCATGGTTTAATGCCATCTGGTTCTATCAAGTATCCCAAGAACATGCCTTCTTTAGCGCCAAAAGTGCACTTCTTAGGATTTAACTTCATGTTGATCTTCCGTAGTGTTCTGAATGTTTCTTCTATGTCGCGCACCACTTCATCTTCAGTATGGCTTTTTATGACAAGGTCATCCACATAGACCTCTAGGTTGCGGCCCACTTGTTTTTCAAATGCACTGTCTACCAAGCGCTGGTAAGTGGCGCCCGCATTCTTTAGGCCAAAAGGCATCTTCGTATAACAATAGACACCTTGGCTTGTGTGGAAAGCTGTTTTTTCCTCGTCTTCTTTAGCCATTTGGATTTGGTGGTACCCTTTATATGCGTCCAAGAAACATTTGTAACTATTATCTTCAAAAGTAAAACTACTATTCCAGAATCAAAAGAATGATCATTTAAATGCAACTTTTAGACATATATTGTTCATCTGCAACCACAACTTAAATTTCATAAACCATATTCTAACTAAAAAGCATCAGGCTTCCAAAATTCCTATACTCAATTTGAATCCCGAGGCACCATCTATTCAAAGGCATCGTCGTCTTCATCAGGCAATCGCTCGTTCAAGGCCTTGACAAGTTCTGCTTCATACCTGCAGAAAATGGAAAAACAACGCAAATCAGACGACGTTCTTAAAATTAACAAAAGTTCATTTCGTCCCTTTGAAAACAAGTTTCGTTTAAGTATCAACATGTAGGTGATTTTGGAGTATAACATTGTAAAAACTGTTCGCATATAATTAATTCGGGGCATCCTAAATCCTAATATGAAATCCACTAAAACTGCAAATTCTGCCATGCATTATTTCATATACTTTCTTTTAAGCAAATGCATAAGCAGAAAAAATAAGCAATCACATAATAGAAGAGATAATACGCCTCTAACCTTTGTTGCACCAACATGTCGATTACAACCTCTGGAGGAGGAAGGGCAGTTTCTTTCACAAACTGAAGATTTGGATCCCTGCACATGCAACAATTTTATAAAATTGCCTGATCAGAAACTAATACTACATGCATGTAATTAAAACATCGAAAGACTTTTACGTACCCAACAAGCTTCTTTGCAAGATACAAGAATGGCTTCTCGTAGTTGTAATTGCTTTTTGCAGAGATCTCATAATACTGTAGGTTCTTCTTCCTGTGAAATGTAATCATATTTGGTTTAACCTGCCTGTTCTTTACGTCCACCTTGTTTCCACACAGGACCACAGGAATATTTTCACACACCCTGCAGATATCACGGTGCCATGAAGGGACATTCTTGTAAGTTATCCTGGCTGTGACGTCAAACATTATGATAGCACACTGGCCATGGACGCTGCATTGGAAAAGAGATATGTTGGTTTGTTGTTCATGCGAGATAATAAGAAACACATACAGAAACTCATAATAGCATCGTATATATATAAGACTCTTGGCTTACTAGTAACCATCTCGGAGGCCACCAAACCTCTCTTGCCCTGCAGTATCCCAGCAATGGAAAATGATCTTTCCACGATTTGTATAGAAATCCAAAGGATGAACTTCCACTCCAACTGTGGCTGCGCGCATTTAGAACAAAATGTTAGAGACAATAACTAGAATTGCAAATCTGACAAACTCCAAATTTAAGGTACTTCAAAGGGAGACAAGACTGCCGGCCTTACGTTCATATCTCTTCTCAAATTCACCAGTCAGATGTCTCTTAACAAAAGTAGTCTTCCCTGCAAAATGCATTCACGATATCAATGTGAAAAAATATCCATACAAACCTCTTGAAGATTTGTTGCTTACTGTACATAAGTCATCATACTAATGGTCTAGCACTACAAATTGTGCTACGAAATTAGGGTACTAGAAACTGTGATCTAAAACTACATTGGAAATCTCAACATAGAGCACCAAAATATATAGCCTATTCCACCCAAACTTTAAGCCTTTTACCACCAATATATGATCGCGCATAATACGACAAAATATTTTACTCGGGCGTTTAAATGTTAATCGACAAAGAAGTTTATACCCGATTCCCGTATGTTATAACATGTAATCAAACAGACAGGTACAATTTTATAAACCTAACTAGCTTGCATGAAAATAAAGTAAATACTGTAAATAATTAATAATGCCATACATACCAGTTCCTCCATCACCAACAAGCACTAGCTTAACGCACAGAGAATTTTCAGTTTGTTGATTTGGTAAAGCAGCCTGAAAACATTTGTCGAACATGAGACAATGCATGCAACGAAATCACAAACAAATAATATGCAGATGATTTAAATGAGATAACATGAAAAAACAAAAGAAGAAAAGATACACATACCATGGTATATATTGATTATGAATGTGAAAATGTGAATGGTGATTGAATGAATAGTGTTTATATAGTGAGAGAGTAGCTTGAGGTTTAAGAGCGCTTTGAGTTAAAGCTAGTATTAGTTTTGGTAAAATCGTCTATTAGCTTTGAGTTAAAGCAACTTAATTATCGTCAGTTTACCACATATATATAATAAGCAAAGTGCAAAAAAAATTCCTAGAAGCAAATTTAAAAAATAAAAAATAAATAAATAATAAAATAATAAACAAATAAAATAAAATTAAAAAAATCAACGGTATCCAATCATGTCTTTCATAGGGTATGGAGAAAGTGTGATGTAGACAACCTTACCCATACCCGAAGTAGAAAGGCTGCTTTCAGAGGACCTCCAGCCTTTTTGGAGAAAAGCACACGATATTATATTATAACACCTATAACAATTTCAAAATAAGCTTGCATTTGAATTATAATTTCAATAATTTGTGATGCTCTTACAATTTTCAATCTGTGGTTCAAATATGTCGAACTATAGTTTCAGAACCCGCAAAAAAATGATGACATTGTTTCTGTAGCGTCGAATTAGACTTTCACGATGAAAACCTAATTAGTGTCAACTTTTGATAAATAAATTATGAATTAAATAATGATTCTAATAGTCCTAGTTTGAATAATGGTCTAATGGTGATGAAAATAAGTATACCAATTTTCTGTACGTTCTAAATGATAGTTTTATTGGATGAAATTAATAATGAAGGTGTTAGTGTCGAGGAGATAGAAGATATGTGTCGTTGCTTTGGAATAAATGGGTTGCTACAAAAGTCTAAAGGTACTAAACTTGGTGAATTTCTAGAGGGAATTGCATTTTTAAGTAGCAACTCTTCCACTTAACTTCGATGATTTGAAGTATTTGTTTATGTTTGTGTTTTTGTGTTTGGGTGGTTTCGAGTTTTATAGTTTTCGTCATTGAGAGGTTCTTGGCATTGGTATATCTACCTAGTCTATTTGGTTAACTTTCATCTTTAATTTAGTGTGAGTTTAGTGTGAGTGTTTAGCTTAGTTTGTCTTAGTTTTTGTCATTTTTAGTGTAGTTGTTTGGCTTAGTTTGCCTTGAGTTTCTTCATTGTATTTTAGTTGTCATGGCATACGCATTCTCAGGGCCGTCTCATGGATTTTGTAGCTCCGTGTCATCAGCACAAAGAGACCCTTAAACATACACAAAATGTACATGTATCGGTAGTGTATGAACTAATTAAACTCAAGACTCATATTGTGTGTGTATAATAGAGTGCATTGAGATGTTATGGCCCTTGTCAAATGATGGCCCTGTGCAATGACCACTTGCACTTCCCTAAACACAAAAAGCTTGATTGTTTATTTTCATTACGACATGGCCTTTAATTTTTATATAGTTTTGATTATACATTAGAAGTTATAATTACTACTAAATGGCCGCTAATGTCTTTAGTTTCCCCACAAGAGTTAAAGGGTTCAAACCTCGTTAGCCAGAGTATATATGAGTCAAAAATGTTTCACCTTTTTGTGTAACCTGAACTGTAAAATAAATCATTCGTTTACCCGATATACAATATAATTTACATTACCATTGATTTGAAATAAAGCACGGACACTTTTAACTTCGAATCCAGGCTCGCCCCTAGTAGACGCTAGACACAATAAACGAAAATCCTACAAATGAGCTACCACATAAAATATACACGACAGCCCCAATAAACGGTTTTCACGTCGATATCATATATAACACAAAGCAATGAAAAAAGTCATGATAATCACATCGATCCAGTCATGGTGGTAAATCTGTACTGACCATTATTGTCATTGTCATATATAGTACGGAGTATTGTTATTACAGATTTATAAATCGCGTGAGGTAACAAATTTGTAAGAGACTGGACCATTTGCCACAATTAAGACAAGAAATAGTCTTCAGTTTTACTCTAGCTGTTTAAGAGTATTATTTATATTTTGAAAAAGTAACCAATAAGCTGAAACAAAAAAAAAGTGAAGGGTGGTACTATTGGTACACCCATTGCCTCTTTTAAGTAGTTTTAACTCCTGTTTTTCCTATTGTAACTGAATGAACAAAACAATTTTTTATGATTTATATGTTTTGTAATTTTTGTCTTTTATCATTTTTTACTTGTTAAGTTTTATTTTATATGTTCAATACTTTTTTTCGACAATCCACTTTATTAATAGGACAAAACAGGTTTTAATGGTTTTATGCTCCGTTTTTTTTTTTTTTTTTTTTTTTTTTTTTTTTTTTTTTTTTTGTGTTTTTTGTGTTTTATTACTTTTGACGTATCAAACTTTATATTTTATGTCCCGTATTTTTTATTTTACAATTTTATAATAAAAATAAAATAATAAAAATAGTAAATAAAAAAATTAAAGGGTGTATTACAATCATTTTAAAGAGGGTATGAATGACGAATGCATAAGTAAATCTAAAAACAAACTATCGCAGTCCATTTAAAAGACAAAGGAGCAATATATGGGATGTGATTTACACACTTTTTTTTTCACACATTACCGTACAAGCAAATGAATTAGAAATTTGAGTATAGTACAACTATGTAATGCATGAATGAATTGTTTCAATTAAAAAGAGTAATCGCATATATACTCACTAAAACTTACATATTTGCATATTTAGTCAAAACATGCTTAAACGCTATCGTACATTATGTGTTGAAATCTTGTATTTTGGGAAATGTGTGTTAGCACCACCCCTTGGATTTGTACCTTGCGGTGTAGAGGGGGTCGCACATTGTGTCTATGACAATTTGAGTTTGTGCGCGGAAATTTTGTTTTTATGTTTTTGAAAAGGAGATCTAGTCGGGGTTTATGATGGAGCTACAACATGTGTTTTAGGCATGGGCGGACACATGACTCATAAGTCATCTGGTGCACAAATATTTTTTTATAGGTGTAAATAGAATAAAAATGAACTAAAAGCTACGATTTTATAAAAATTAGTAAACAAACTAAGAAAACATGTATTTCTTTTAACATATTAGTAGACTAAGTAAATAAGCCATGTATTTATGTGACACAAAGTTTCAAGAGTAGGTTCATTTCCGAAAAACTGGAATTTTTAACAAAAGTTTACACTAGACGGCAAATATTTATCGGGTTCCTGTTCCCGAAAACCCCCTAGGTCCACCCCTGTTTTTAGAGAAGAAAAAAGTATCTATGAACATGCATGACGTACTTGGTGAATTTAATGCACGATGTCGATCATGTAATTGTGTTCTCTTGTCTTTCTAATAACTATAAAATTGATACAGGTGAGATGGTGTTTTCATACATTTAAATTTTGAGCTACCCTAAGTCAACAAATAACAAAGTTCACTTCTTTCAAGTAGCTGGGGGGTTTGTTTTGTTCCCATCATCATTTAAGGCATAAACCATACTAAATATGGATATGTTATTGGTATAAATATTAGCATACTATATTAAGAAAGAAAAAAAAGGTTTGGTAACATAAAATTTTAATAATTGGTATGCATCTTTCCACGATAAAAATAGTTTGAAGACACTACTGAGCTAACGCTCTAGATTATCTCAACGATTAGGTCAAGTGAGTGTATGTTCAGCTATATTAGAAACAAAGTGACTATATATATTGGTAACAAGTTATGAGACTAACCAAAAAGTTAAAGATCCTTAACCCTCAAATAACCGGATCTTCATATACTAATTTAAACTACTATTTTCGAGTTTTCTTTGTCTCACTACAAGGTACGCGTTTACCTAAAACGATGGACTTAATTGATTTCTTAATCTAACCTTAAGTAGATAAATCGCCAGGGGTGACAAAGCTGGTTAAGAGGCTTGTGACTACTATCACCAAAGTTTGAGAGGTAAAACCACTCATGAAATTGCCACGACAAACTCAAAAGAGTTTAACTGATATAATTATATCTTGCATCGAGCATAAACATAGTAAATTAGTAGGTCAAAACATCAAATACTCCCTCCGTCTCAAATTTATTGTCCACTATTGACTTTTTTAGTTTTTCTTCTTTAAATTTGACCTTAAATATTTTTGTGGGTGTTATATAATATTTGATGCAAAATATATAAACGGATTGGGTTTTAAGTGTACTTTTCAATGATATAATTTTTTATCAAGTATTATATAATAACAAATATATATTTATGGTCAAAGTTGAACCTATTTGACTTTGAAAACTCAAAGTGGACAATAATTTTGGGACGGAGGGAGTAGTATCTTTTAACACCAATATATATAGTGGAGTACTTCATGACCGTATAGTCTTACACCTAGATGCTACTTAATTGTGTGATTTTGTCTCTTTACCATCCATGATTTCATGTATATATATGAACTTGTTGAGTAACACCAATGTAGTATTACATTTTGTGTCTCTTTGTCTCCCCACTAAATATATATTTTCCAAATGACTCAAATCATTTTCCAATTCTTACTATTCCTACTACTATTCACTTCCCTTACCACCTCCCAGTCCCACCAACCATTCTTTCCGGTCACCGGTCCACCGTCATCACCACCACAAACCACCACCACCACCTTACCTACTTTTCCGGCCAACATCTCCTCCATGACCCTCTCATCACCACCACCACCATTACCATCATCCTCAAAGCCACATGTATCAAGAAAACTTATGTTGGTCATATCTTTAACACTCTCACTTGTTTCTATACTATTTATAGCCACATTGGTTGTTACCCTTTTATACCACCACCACCACCATCACAAACCACCACTAACCACCGCCAGCCGCCGGTTGTTCCCGACCAACCTCCCAACATCCGAGAAACCACCACCAACTTTGTCACCAAATTTTTCCACAACAAGCTCTGAGTTTCTATATTTAGGAACCCTTCGTAGTCCTATAAACAACAAAACTACACATGAAACCAACACAACCAACGTGTCCTTGGAAGGTTTTCAAATGATGGGTTCACCGGAGTTACACCCATTGCCGCCATTGCCACGAAAAAACTATCGTGACCCTCAAAATATTGAGAATATTTTTTATACTGACTCTCAAAAATGAGGGTCAAAATGTGGTGGTAGCACCTGTATCAGTGCCGCCACCTCGCCCCGTCATTGCTAGGGGGTTTTGAAACCGAAGCTGAAAGGGTTACATTGGGATAAAGTGAGGGGTTAAGTCCATTAAATAAAAACGAACTTACTAAATTTTTTCATTTTGGTAAGTTCGTTTTTATTTAATGGAGTTCTGATAAAGCAATGGTGTGGATCAGTTGAAATGTAGTTCTTTTAATTAAGTGAGGTTTATTATCATTGTTATTCTTAATAATTATGAGTCTATTTTATTTACTTACATCCATGTTATGAGGACTTCATAATGCTATATTTAAGGTCATAATTTCAACATATAAGTTCATAAGAATAGTAGCATGCCTATATTTTTTCGAGTTTACATAAGCTCTTAAAATGGTTATATAAACCGACACAAACTAGCTACCTCTTAGATTATTTATGAAGCGCAAATTCATAGGTTTTGAGCTTGCTTCTCGTGAAAATAAGCTTATTGCAACTACTATGTTTTGTTGAGTTAACAAAATTCATTGAAGGTTATGAAACATTAGTTTCAAGGTCAACTTGTGCTTTCATTATTTGTCAAACACATCAAAATTTTTCAGGTTGAGTTGCATACTAAGTTATTTAAGCATGCCAGCGTATGCTTATATTAAATAAGACCACATGTTATGATAACGCATGAAAGTAGCAAGATGTACTACCGCGCGTAGTGACCATTACACATGTAGTATGCCACGGTAAAAGGAACACAATGGGGTTGGTTTGGTGGTGCCAACAAATTTGTTGTGTGTGGTGCGTGTGTGCGCACTGTTGAGATGACATTGGTGGGTATAGTGACCATTACATCCGGTCTAAGTAGTTTGAATTGAATAAGCGATTTCAAACATCTTCTTGGTATGTAGGTTAATCTTGACATAGAAAACCATGCATAATGATTGAGGCCTTAGTTCATGCGTTAAGGACCTTGGTTCACACGTTATGTTTGTTAGCCTAGTCTACACCTCCTTTTCTTCACGCAGGTGCAAATGTGTTGGTATGTTTATATTTAAGTGGCTTATGTTTTATGTGTTTGGTTTGATGATTACAGCTACGGGGCCGTTGTTTGGTTAAAAGAGTGAATGCATTATGCATAGATGGCGGTAGTGGGTACACTGACCATTACTCCGGTCTAAGTTGTTCAAATTGAACAAGCGATTACAAACATCTTCTTAATATGTGGGTTAATCTTGACTTAGAAAACCATGCATAATGAGTTAAGTCTGTTAGTCTGTTACACCTCTTTTTCTTTCACGCATATGCAAATGGGTGGTTGAACCATAGCAACCAATGAACGAAAACAAAGGTTTTGTGTGTATATGAAGATGTTAACCATTACGAGAGTTCGGTGATTAGTCTGATGATATGATGTAAATGAATGTTGATATCTCGCTCGAGCACACCACAAGTCCACAATTTAATGTCGCACCAACTTGTTACTTCTGGTCTAACTATAACCTCACTTTGTTCGATCTTGGTCAACAAATATTCTCGTTGCTACTTTTGTTAGTAAAGGACACTTTTCTTTATTTTTGTAGACTTGGAGTATGTACACGGTAAACCGTAAAAGTAATGGATTGATTTTTTTATTTTTATTTTGGGATATGATTAAGTCATATAAAGCAATGAACTTTTTTTATTGTCTCGTTTTTGTACGTATAATAATTAAAAGATGTGCAATAACAAACGAACTTTTATATAGTGTTCCAATTTGCATATCTCGGACTCTAACACACTGAGATTTGGTCGGTTTTGTGGTATGACTTGTGAGGGCTGGATAATTTGATAATTGAGTTTGTTCGTTAGTACCAAATGAACGAAAGAGTTATACATGTGCTAGGGTACATAATCGTCAGAGTCTCTCGATATCGTCTCTCGAAATGTTGAGGGCTCACGTCACTAATATGTTGTACAAGGGTTGCCTCATTTCTTAGTCACATGGATTGCAATGGACATCCGGATCAGTTTAAATGGAACTTTGTGCATGATTGAATAGTACAATGGTAAGAATGTAAAAGACCAAACTCATATGTGATCGATCAATAGAGACTTTATATTGCCACGCCTAAAATCATGTTGGTAACATGTGATTGCAAAATTAATACGGCATCATACAATAGGGGTTAGATAAGTTCCGCTAGAGCGGTGAGACGTGTAGGGGTTGAAATGAACACCCGCGGCAAGATGGCCTGGTTGCTCAAAATATGGTAGCTTGAAATATAGTCAGTGTTAATTTTTTTATTTTTAAAGTTATTACTGATGACATCTATCACATATTCTAAAAAAGCTCTCCAATGTTGCTTGGTAAATTGAAATTGAGAACGATGATGTAATTGTGGCTTTGTTTAATATGTAGATAGAGGTAAAAGTGAGTAAATATTTCTTCAAAAGGTTTAAATCGACATGAAAACTTTAACCTCATACACCCTTTTTGAATGCCACAGCCCTTTAGTTGAAGCATGAACAAAAGGATTTTTGTAAATAAAAGGTCTCAAGTGCCCATTCCAGTACTATTATGCTCAATCTGGCTAGAGCCAGGCCCTACGCGGCCTGGGATTTAAGCCGGGCCTCCTTCGAATGTTTGTTGATGGGTCTTGATAATAGGCTTAACTCGAGCGTAATTAGCGGGCTTGAGCTGTCAATATTGATACACTATCGATTCTAGTATTAGTGTAGTTTAGATATCAACAAAATTACAATAGTACATTGATGAGCTGGGAAGGATATAGCATAATTAAGTTTTAATTTAAGATATAGTCGTAGAATCAGGTGATTTCATTATATTTACCTTGAAACGGTCACAAACACATCGTGTTTCTCATGGCGCAGTAGACCTCTAAAAAAGGTAGTCACCAACGAGAAGAAGGGCCTAATGGGCTAAAAAGAGGCCCAATGAACATCTGTCAGACCGGCCCTTTAAAAGCATTTGACACTTGATGATCATCATTTTTATATTTCACCATCTCAGATCAATTCTCAATTAAGCAATTCTTCCTTCCTTTTAAACCAAAATTGGGAAAATTAAGCAATTCTTCTTCTCTTTAACATTTCACTCAACAACAACACACACACACACATACATACTGTAAGTAAGTAGTGTTTATTATTATTATTAATCTGTTAAATTAGTTTATTATTTTTTTATTTAATTTTC
The DNA here is from genome assembly GCA_014162995.1 of Artemisia annua. NCBI lineage: Eukaryota > Viridiplantae > Streptophyta > Magnoliopsida > Asterales > Asteraceae > Artemisia > Artemisia annua. The sequence continues at coordinate 19,806 of LBNU01031074.1, read as the reverse complement.
ATGTAGCGGTTGTTAAGCTGTTTGTTTTTAAATACTGTACTAGTTAAATAATCTGTCTTCATTTTATTACTGTAGTTGTTTGTTTTGCTGGGCCTCGTAATTATTACCCTTCCTTCCAACTGTTTATTTGCCCCCCAAGGTTTGATAAAATGCCAAACTTATCCGTTTTTCAAATTAATATTATCAAATGTCACTTGTATGCCATTATCATCGCTACTTTTTGAGGATTTTTCCACCACTCTTGCGTGTAGCATTTACTAGTTGTAGTGTGTCCAAAACCGCAAAAATAGTCATTTTGTATGCCTCAAGCCTTCTCTAAGATTCCACTGACATTTCTATAGAAACCAAAGGAAGAGTTTAAAGGCCCATTTACATGATAGAATAGAGTAAGGACCATGTGATGTCTGTTAGTCACTATATACAATTTGATCCTTCTTTAGAAGAAGATTTTCGAAACTATATTACCAACACTCGTACATGTAATGTGGAAATTTTACCATTCCCTACCGACGTCAATGCAGTTTAGCTTCCAACAAAGGAAGTTGTAGTTTACACAGGGGAAATGGAAAAAGAGAAAGAAAGCAAGTTGTCACATTCTCATCGGAAAATTTATTTGATACATACTCACCAACAGGATTAAGTGTGTATCACGATAAGTCTCTAGCAAAAATTATCAAAACAAGAGGTGCATTTAATATACCATGCATCAAAATGGATTAACAGCTTGCTACAAACTTCTTCTTCTTCTTCTTCTTCTTCTTGTTTAGTTGTTGCTGTATTGACTTCCTTATTTGTTGATAAATTTATGCAGATTTGGAAGCAAACAACTTACTGAGATGCCACGAACAAGATCAAGAGCAACAGGAACCTCCTCTGGTTAGTCGTCTAACTCACTTGTCTCCATTTATTTTTCTTTAAACCTATTTGCTGATGCTGTTTATTTCCATACTAAAAAGCTTTTGTGAATTGTGCATTATCGCTACTATCGTCTTGATTTTTATACGTTTTCTGATTTCTATTACTGTATTAACACCATTGCAAGTCGTTTAGCGGATGGACTTGATGTCTGTTTGCAACCGAAAATGCACTTATTAGTGTTCAACATTTCATCGTGTAGTATATGGCAACTTTTAAGTTATCTGGAACATTGCTGATTCATATCTATAAGCTAGCTGAAAATTGGGATATATGGGAGCACAAATGGCAGATATTGAATGGTTTTGAGTCGTTTCTACGTGTTACAATACAGTTCTTGTAATCGAACTAAATTTTTGTGACTGACTTGCGTGATTTGCCTCATAGTTTGCTCGTAGTGATTAGATACAGAAATGTTTTTGAGTTTATGTTCACTGTGATTTCAGTTATGCATGTCGTAGTAACACTTTACTTGACATATGCCAGATTAAAACATGCATAGCTTGTTGAAGTTGTTGTATTCATTTTATTGTTTGTCTCATATGCAGAAATGCAAAATTTAAACAAGTATGACGACTTATTGAGATGCCGTACCACGACTGAAGAAGAAGAAGAAGAACAACAACCACAGGAAGTTCTCAAAAAACGTAAAGAGGTAGTCCGCCTTAAGGAAAAGGCATTTGCGGAAACAATGACAGACTTGCCGGAAGAGAGGTTAAAGTTGTTAGAAGATAGCCCGTTTTACAAGCTTGTGGAGATGATGAGTGGCCATGTGCAAAACAATAAAGTGATAAAGAAATTGGCTTCCATGTTCAGTACCAACAATAAAAGTCTAAGTCTGCTACTCGATGGTACTCGTTGTATAGTTACACCTCAGGATTTCACTTCCATAACGGGAGTGGAAGACGGTGATGAGGACGTTATCATACGTAAAAATTCTAAGCCCGAAGAGGAACCTGAGGAAACAAAAATATTTTTAACAGAGAACGGCAAGGTATCTAATGTTAATGTTTTGGAACAACTCACTCACACCAAAGATTATGATACACTCAGGCGAGCCTTTGCCCTTTTGGCCATGCAAAAGATTATTTGTGCACCATTAAATGGTACCCTAGGTCGGTCGTATCTAAAATATGTGCGCGATGTTAGTCTTCTTAGAAAAAAGAAATGGGCAACACACGCAATCCATTTGTTGGTGCGTAGCATTAACACTTACAAAAATGGCAGAGGAATGACACGAAGTCTAGGTGGATGCACGGTTTTTCTACTGGTTAGTTTAAATAACGCTGTTTATGCTAGAATTTAATTAGAGGTAAACTATGTGTAATATTTTGTAATTTCTTGGTGTAGCTTTATGTCAGGAAGAAGATATCAGAAACGATCCCAGACGACGAGCTATCAGACGAAACGAGGAAGAAAATGATTGACGTTAAACTTGACGAGTTACTGGAGACGTGTAATAAGGTTAGTGTAAGTGATATATGTAACTTTAGATGCCAACTTAATTGCGTATCAATTAGGACACGTTTACCCGTACATTTTGAAGGCTAAACAATTTTAAATATTTGCACTTACGAACATTCGTTTAATCAGTTGACCTACTCGAGTTGTTTTAAGCTATTTGACGCGTAGTATATCAGTTTTTTAACCACTAGGTTATTTATTTCACAGCATCGCACTGATTTTGAGACTGCCCGATCAGTGAAGAATACCATGCTCCAACGGAATGAGAGCATGATTACCGCGCTTCAGAAGGTAAATAAGAAGTGTGTTCGGGAAGTTGAAAACAAGAACGCCAAGGCTCTCTTGAAGGTGGACGGTGAGCGCACAATTTTAAAGTTTCAGAATCAGCTCGATGCTAGAATGGCGGACATTGATTCCATCTTGGAAAGGGAGGGTAAAAGCTTCTACCTCTTCTGAAAATTCAGTAAAACTAGCACATATGGTTAGCTATTAATGAAATTTACGTCTTTCTCTACAGAAGCACGGAGCGAAGAAGAAAACCGAAGGCCAACGGTTATTTCTAAAAAGAGGAAAGGGGTGAATGAAGGTAAGATTTATTTTTAAAATATTATTTCACTTAAATGTATTGAAAAGTTGAGGGGCCAACTAAACGTACGAAAAGTCAAACCTAATTAAGCATAGATAATATATATATGCAGTGGAAAAAGATGCAGTGGTAGGCAAGCGTAAAAAAACAGGGCAAAAAGTTATTATGGAGCCAAAACACGCGATGCAAACCCGAGCCCAGCGAACACTGAAGCCCATCAGGTAATTACATTTACTTTCATCTAGTTATCTTTTTTATATAATGCTTAGGGACACTTATACAGCCCAATACATCTTATTTACATTTTTATATCCATTTGCAAGTCCGACCATAAGAGTGTTGTTCTGTGTTCAAAATGTCAAGCAGGGACTCTGATCGTGCTGATGGTGGTGGCATAGGGAAAGGCTCGGGAGGTAGTGGTGGCAATGGTTGTAACGATGATGGTCAATGTATACGAATCTAATCTAATAAATTAGGTACGACTGAGTATCTCTTGTAGAAGACTGACATGTTTTCAGTGAGTTGATTAAAGCGATTGTCTGTCTAGTTAGAAAGATAAATACACACCCCGAAGTTTCTTGTTCCACACAACTATGTACTTAGTTGATATAAAAGAAAATGATCGAGTGCCCTTGCCTCACGTATTTAATCTGCTGTAGCAACAATTAACACTCTCGATCAGGCATGTACGTACACTTTAGGACTAGGTTTTTTTTTAATCCAATCCAAACTGAGCGAGCGCTTAATAACAGTCTACTGAATCATACTTTATCATACTTTAGGACTAGGTTTTTTTAAGTGATTTACAGCAAATTACGAGGAATAACAAGAGCTCTCTCTCTCTCTCTCTGTCTCTCTCTCTCTCTCCCTCCCTCTCTATTTTTTATAATTTGTTCCGATTTCTCTTTAATAAGAGTTGTAGATACTTTTTTGTTGTATGGTAAAAGGCCACACCTTTGATTAAAATATTGATAATTAGCCCCTATGAGACCTCTAAAATTAATAACCCAAACCAATAAGAAGAAGAAGGGTTTAATGTATACAATGTTCATACATTATATCTGCGGACGCTCCTCCATCAACGTACATGCAGTGGATATCGTGACCCCCCGCGCTTATCTTGATGGTGAGTGGTTCCGCCACTGCGTTATCCGCAGTCAATGTGGGGAAAGAAATTTCACTTCCGAAAGAAAATCTTTGGCTGACTTTTTGCCTAACCTTTCGCTGCCATGATTGTATCATGTAGATGGTGTCAGCCTTATATTTAGGTGCTTCTTTCTTGGGTACGGTTTTTTGTCTGTCTTTCCCGTCCTTGATGTTCTTAACTAAGTGGTTCATCCTGCCTTCCTTTACCAACTTATCAATTAGTTGGCGCAATTGGACGCACTCATTGGTTTTGTGGCCTTTCTGTCCATGATATTCGCAGTACCCGTTTCCTGTGCGCTGCGCTTCTGGGGTGCGCATTGGTGGGGGATTAGGGAAGTTTGCGCCCTCTGTTGCGAATATCTTTCTCGGAGTTTTTGTCAATGGGGTGTACTTGTCGTTCCCCCGTCCGCCTCCTTCGATGCGATAGTTCTTATTACGGTTGCTACTCTGGTCATTGGATTGTCTCTTGGACTGTTCCTGTGACATATAGTTTGAGTAGCCTTTTCTGCTATCTGCGGCGGCAGCTTCTCCTTGGATGAAGGACCTCGGGCGCTTCATGAGTTCATCAAAGGTTTGGGGAACCTTATCGTTCAACTTCTTGATCAGTTCTGGGTTATTAATTCCATTCATAAACCCTGAGATTCTTAGTATCTCAGGACATGCCTTGACATGTATGCACTCGTCCTTGTAACGCTCCATATAAGCGCTTGTGTATTCCCCTTGACGCTGTTTTACCCTAGCGAGTTCAACAGGGTTCTTGGCGCACTTCTTTCTCTGAGTAAAGTACAAACGAAACGCCTTCCGCAATTCTTCAAAACCATCAATGCTTCTACGTGGAAGCTTACTGAACCAGTTTCGCGTATTCCCCACTAATGTAGAGTTAAACATATGACACCACACAGGTTGTGGCCAATTTTCAATTGTAGCTGCTGACTCAAAAATTTTTAGGTGGTCATCAGGATCACCAGTCCCATCATAGGTTTTAACATTAGTGGGCATACGCCTTCTCTTGTTTTCTAAGAAATTACTGATGCGTTTTGTAAACGCATCAACATTTTGGCGGCGCCAGGGATGAGACATGTCTTCATCTTCCTGGTCGCGTTATCTTCCCTTTGATTTCCAGTGTCCAGTTTCTTCGTCCTCGCTATCCGAGGAGTTACTTTGGGATGGACTTATACTTTTTCGGCCCTTGCGCCTACTATCGTCGGAATCCGAGCTTGATCTTCTGCGGCGCTTGCGCCGACTGTCATCAGAATCTGAGCTCGAAGGGCTTTCACTTGGGGAGTGCCTACGCCCAAGTCTGTCATGGACTTTGCGCCTACCAAGCCTAGCATGGACATTGGTACGCCACCCATCGTTTTCGTTCTCCTCCAGATACTGTGAGTCAGTTTCTTCATCATCCACCATCTTGCTTCCGATCCTGGTGAATACCGGGTGTCGGCGGCTACTCCTCTCGCGCTTCTTCTTTCGGTGGCGCGGTGGAGATGTTTCATCATCTGGGTCGAAGTTGAGTCGGGATTGTATGCTCTGGTTTGACCTCTTTTTTGCTTCCTCCCGCATGAGAGCAACTAGAGTTTCGTAGTTTTGGGACACGAAATTGCTTGGCGCTACTTCTGGCGCGACTCCAGTAAGTGGGTGGAGATCTGTCTCCACGTCATGGCCCCTGTTCCGAATAGGCGCATCTGGCGGCTCGGTAGGGTTCCCTTCTGGCATGGTTAGGGGAGTGCGTTGTAGATCTTCCACGCCAGTACTTGTCGTAGTAGCGTGAATAGTTCCCGTGAGGGGTCCTAGGCGCACTGGTTGTTCCAGATCTGAATCTGATCTTTGGTTCATAGGCGCATTGGTTGTTCCAGTGGCCTGTTTAGGTGCTGCCTCACTTGGCTGCTTTTTCCCATGTAAGTTGCCATGGGGTTTCTTCGCCTGCGGAGTCCGCTGGCTTACGTTTCCGGAATTTGTCATTCTAGAAGTTAGCAGAATTCTTAGTGTAGGGTCCCACGGATGGCGCCACTTGTTGATACAAAAGTTGGGCGTTCCTTGTCTTGAGTACCAATTCGGTTGTAATACTTGAGACCTGCGTACTAAAAAAACAAGAAGACACCGTTAGGCTTATCGTGGGATTGTTTCCCACGATTATCCTCCGGCGTGAGAGTAAGTAATTGGTTTTAGGGTTTTGTAGAAGAGTAGGGTTGTGATATCGTCCCTTTAATGAGAGCTGTGATGCCCTATATACACATGAATCCTCATAGGTTTCGTGTTCCTTACCCCTTGGCGTGTCCGCCTAAATCGGCTATTTGACATATATCACATAAATAAGAGATATCCTATATCAAAACCATAAATAACTTTGGGTTTGGGCCTTCGTGAGCCCAAACCGTCACCATAATAGTCCAGCATCATTAAAATCATCTAGAACACTATCTAAACTAAAGGTATCTGCAATTTCCTTTTCAATATAAAGTACTAAATTATCTGAAAGAAACTCATCACCCATTTTATTACGTAATTTTCTCTTCACAATTTTCATGGCTGAAAACGCACGTTCAACACTCGCAGTAGAGACCAGAAGAGTCAACACCAGTCGTATCAACCTGTCAACTAGGTAATACTGACTTGCTTTTCCAGTGTATGCTAAGCCTTGACATAAATCAGCTATAGAAGATGACTTTCCCAACTTTGGATGATCTTTCACATCAAGTTCAAAGTGTTTCAACTGGAATTCCAAGGTATCGAGTTCTTGTTCTGTGAAATCAAGATAATAGTATTTCTTTGCAAGCTTTAGAATCGAATCTGAATTGAAAGATATATATCCGTCTCTAGGATCCAAAGCAGAGCTAAGTTCTAAGAGTTCCACAATTTTCTCACTAAACCTTGAATCAAGTTCTCGCAACTGGAAATCTATTGTTTCATTATATATATCGTAATGATAGTGATGCTCATTAGTAGCGTTATCTTGATTCCTTACACTTCTCCCTTCGAAATACGGAGCACTGAAATCAGGAATACGAATACCATGTTTTTTGCAAAAACAAATGACACCGTCAAGAAAAGAACCCCATTTGTCATCTCGTAGTGTTTGAATCAGCTTTCTTGTTTGTGAAACCATTTTAATCGCACTTATGACCTCTTGATCTTTTTGTTGCAAAGCCTTACAAAGAACGTCAGCATGGCCCAATATTGTTTTCATCATATGTAATATGAAAACAAAATCAAAAGAAGTCAACTTCTTTAACGCTGAATTAGCACCACCCTTTGTTTTAAAGTTACACCCGTCTTTTTTTATCATCTCCAAAACTGTACATGTTGGATTGTACATCCGAATAAGGCTAGTAATTGAAGTAAAATGTGAGCTCCAACGTGTATCGCCAGCACGTTTCACAGTACCAATTTGGTTAGCTCCTTTACCGGACTCGATTTCACCTGTCTGTAACATTTCTTCAATTTGAGCAGCTTGTGCAGCTTGTAACTGATCTTTTCGTTTACAAGAGGCACCAACAGCTGTCACAATGTAAGATAAATCTTCAAAAAATTCATGTACATAATTTACCTCTTTAGCTGCTGTAACCAATGCAAGTTGCAACCGATGAGCCATACAATGTATATAATAAGCACATGGATTAACCTTGAGAAACAATGCTTGTAATCCATTCCATTCACCTCTCATATTGCTAGCTCCATCATATCCTTGTCCACGAATATTTTCAATGGGAAGCAAGTAAGAAGAAAGTGTTGCACAAATTGTTTTGTATAAAGTGGCGGATGATGTATCTTCAAGATGGATAACACCAAAAAAGCGCTCTTGTATGAATCCCTTATTGTCAACAAAACGAAGAATAATTGCCATTTGTTCTTTTTTACTTTCATCACTTGCCTCGTCTACCATTATACAAAATTTAGAATTTCCAATATCTTCAACAATCTTCTTTCGAACTTTCTCAGCAAACAATTTCAAAACTTCTTTCTGAACATCAGGTGAAGTGTATTTTGCATTACCAGGAGCGTTTTCTAAGCAAATATTTGCAATTTCTTCATTATATGTGCCTATGAAATTAAGAATCTCAAGAATGTTACCCCGGTTTTTAGAACCAACTCTTTCATCACGACCTCTAAAGCTAATTCCTTGAAATGAGCACAAACGAACCAAGTCAATCGTCGCTTTCACCCTTAGCCTATTTAATCTAATTTCTTCATCTGATAGCCGTTGCATAACCTGATCAATATGCCCTTCCTGATTTAGCAAAGCATCACAAAATCTTATAGCATTATTATGTTGAGAGTTCGGTCCATCTCCTACATGTTTCATAAATGAACAATGCTTTCCTTTCACCCTATTCCAGTTTTTGAAACCATTAATTGCAAACGCGTCTTGACCTTTATTAGTGCTTGGTTCTTCCAAAAAGAGATAACAATAAAAACAGTATGCTCTATCAGTAGTTCGAGAGTACTCTAACCAAGGATATTCCGAATACCATTTAGCTTGAAAACGACGCGGATGAGTTTTTGATCCTGTTAAAGGGTATTTGGATAGCACTAGTCGATGAGGTCCAGATTTTAAGTAAGCTCGGCGAATCTCGTCTCTCTTATTAACCGGATAATTCCATATTGGTTGACGTAGTCCAGGGTCACGTTGAATAGACAAAAATGTAGCATTCTCGACTACTGAAATCGGTGGAGGATTCTCGTCCCTTAGTGGTTCTTTATTCTCTTCTTCTAATGTCGTATCCTCTTCAATTCTTGGTGAAACAGTTCGTGAAAAAAATGAATCGACCCTTTTCTGTTTTTTTGTCATCGATGTATATCTAGTAAATTCACACAACAAATCACAACTATCAACATAATGTTTGTGAATAAGAAATTGAGAAATTGTAAATTCTCAATCATAGTGAAGATTATTGTAGCAAGATATACTATCTACTGTATCATACTCATTACAAGTTCTAAATATTTAACCACTAAAATGCTAAATGCTTTAAATACTAAATGCATTATAATTAATAAAGAAAAGTTAAAGAATTAGTGAATTAGATACCTGATTATTCAAAAACAAATAGAGGATAATAGGATATGGAATAAAAGCCTTGATTCTTGAATGATGGATGTAGAATTGTGATTTAATAATAATTATTGAATAAGAATCATAAAGTAGTTTTGTCAATTGTCATTGACATTTGACCATGGATCATCCCCTGTATTCCTCAGTTCTTGAATGACGAATGGTTTTCCCCTTTTCAATAATTCTTTTTTTTTTAGCAAACCCCTTTTCAGTAATCCAATGTGACATGTACGGAGTATTTGAGTGGGCTGTGGGCTATATTTTTTCTTTGGGGTGGGCCGGTTGAAATTTTGTTTGCAAAATACATAGCAAGATATCTATACTACTAGTATTCTTAAATAAAGTGGGGTTGGCCTTGGCCCATCCAAGCTATAGTGTGGCTCCGTCAGTGTGTATCATTGTCTGTCTATATATCTTTGGGGTGAGAATAGATGCTTGTACCTTATGGTGTACTAGTAGTTATTTGCAACAGACAATTAGTTGATTTGACTTGGCAACTATAGTATAAAATCTGAATTGCACCAAAAATATAGACGGCATGAAGGACGGACTTAGAAATACTATGCACAATGTCAACTTCGATTATAACAAAGTTTAAAAGTCATTACCTTGTGGAAAATGCATCAAGACTGGCGATACGCCAATACTTAATGAGTTAATTGTGAGTTAATTGTTTTCTTAGTTTATATATAAGTCTCGAATTAATCGACCAACAACTCTCTTGGGGATCGACACCCATACTTACCATCACTACACTACTACAAGATAGTGTACACTACTCTAAAGTATTTACGGATAGGAGTTGCGGAGTCTAGGTAATATAGGTTTATAATTTAAACCTTACTAACTCATTAAGAGCACATCAATAACAATATACATATTATTTTGATAAAAATGGAGAACTTTTAGGTGAACGAGGCTTTTTTTTCTCTATCTCTCTCTCTCTCTATATATATATATATATATATATAACGGATATCCATTTATTCATTNCCATATTTGCCATATGTGAATAGTACAAGGACCAAAGTTGTCAAATTCCAAAGTTTAAACCTTTAGGGACTATTTATGTAATATTTGGATTTTTGAGGGACTAAACATGTAAATATCTAAAAGTTATCAAAAATGTTCCAAATTGTATTTTATGAATAGTATAAGGGTATTTTGTGATAAAATCCAAGTTTTGAATACCCAAGGACTATTTTTGCCATTTTTGAAACTTGAGGGACCTTTTCTGCCAATTGATGAAAACTTTTATCCAGGGACTAAAAATGAATAATTTTAACTTCCCATGGACTAATATTGACTTTTCTTCCATTTTGAACCCTCAAGGACTAATTTTACCAAAGTGTGAAACTTTAGGGGCCTGTTTTCTCATTTTTCAAACTTGAGGGACCAAAGTTGTCATTTTACAATTTTTGACTTTAAAGGGTTTCTTTTGACAACTTGTGAATTAAAAAGGACCTTTGATGATATTTTTCATGTTTTGAAATACCAGGGACTAGTTTTGCCATTTTGTGAAAGTTCAGGGACTGAAACTGCCAATTATGCAAACTTGACTGTTTTTCATCAGTTTTCAATCCTTTTGTATCTGAAACACATAAAAACATGTTTTTGTGATATTTTATATATTTTAGGGTATTTCTGTGTGTTTTCAGATGTTTTGGCAGTCTAAATGTGATAAAAATTATGAGTATTTGCACACTCATCATTACCACAAAACTCAGACCGAGACATGATAACCTGCACAATTTAACAAATGATCCCAAAACCAGACAAAAAACACAAAATAAATCACAACAAATATAAAAGTCTCATATACGAACCTAGAAAAGGAGAATCAAGTAAGAAACTCATCAACGTGATTTTCCCCAATTTTTTTAGGGTTTTGATAAAACACAATTAAATTGAACATAATCAAAGGAGAACATAAAAGAAACCAAATAATAAAAGAACTTACAAATTATGCAACTTATGTGATTAAGATCCAAACCCAAAACAGAATTTCACTGGTATCAAGATCAAACCCAATTTTATGGTATGGCCAGACGCAAGAAAACTGGCATCGAGTCGAGTTGTTAGGGTTGATGATAATGATTAAATCAAAGTTATAAACATAAAATGGTAACTTATTTTTGGATGCTTTTTTGAATGCGATGTCACTAATTGACGAATTGAAACTGCCCGATTTAAATTTGAACTATAAAGATGAATCGGCATTTAATAGTGATTTGTAACTGAATCAATTACATTAAATGGTGAAAATTGAAAGCCGATTATATCAAAGCGTATAAAGGAAGAATGAAGTGTTTTAAGGAGTATGCAGTGAAGATGTACATTCCATAAATAACGACCCCCTCTTCATCCAGACACGTCAGATAATTCATTGCAGGAGCTGCTTTAATAGGCGGTACAAAACTCTATTTTATTAGAATAGATAGATTGTCAAATAAACCTCAATATTAAACATTAAATTAACATTAATACAAAACTTAGAAAAATAACTTACTAACATAATGTAAACTTCAATAATGGATATAATTTCAAAATAATACGAATAAAAGTCACAAATAAGCATACTATTCCCAAAAATGGTGTAAAGTTAACAAAAACATAATTTTCTTGAAAAATGTATAAAGTTCACAAAATGGCATTGTAATATACAAAAATGGTATAAAGTTCACAAATTTGCATACATGCAAAAAAGTTGCATTAAATTCACTATCATGGTATATAACTTGCTCAAACGGTGTAACGCTTATATAAAGGCTAACCTATTCAACAAAACGGGGTAGATTATTAGTTTTTCGGCGTGGTTACAAAATTAAATTAGAACGTATTTTTTTATATTTTGATTCTTTATATACTTGACTTTAAACATTAAAGAATTTTTCCTCTTATAAAGTTTATAGGTATGATGAGTTAGATAAAGATAAAAAGGATACACACCTACACGACTAAGCCTTTTTTAAAAATGATTAGTACTGATTCAATACATTGACAATAACAAACCCTTAACCCTCAACCGTCAACCCTACACCCTACTCCCTACACCCTATACCCTACGCCCTGAACCTTAAACAATAAACCCTACACCCTAATCCATAAACCCTACGCCTTACACCCTACACCCTACACCTTACACCCATGAAACCAAAATAGATACCTTTTTCGATCATGTATTTTTGCGGTATTTCGGTCAATTTTTTTATTACGCTTGGTTTGAGATAAGCTATATGGTATTTGTGTCTTATATTTCGGAACTAATCAACAGGTTGTAGTCACATATATCATAAATTGTCAAATAAACCTCAATATTAAACATTAAATTAACATTAATACAAAACTTGAAAAATAACTCACTAACATAATGTACACTTCAATAATGGATATGATTTCAAAATAATATGAATAAAAGTCACAAATTAGCATACTATTCCCAAAAATGGTGTAAATTTAATTAAAACATAATTTTCTCGAAAAATGTATAAAGTTCACAAAATGGCATTGTAATATACAAAAATGATATAAAGTTCACAAATTTGCATACATGCAAAAAAGTTGCATTAAATCCACTATCATGGAATATAACTTGCTCAAACGGTGTAACGCTCATAAAAAGGGGAACCAGTTCGATAAAACAGGGTAGATTATTAGTTTTTCGGCGTGGTTACAAAATTAAATAAGAACGTATTTTTTGATATTTTGATTCTTTATATACTTGACTTTAAACATTAAAGAATTTTTCCTCTTAAAAAGTTTTATAGGTATGATGAGTTAGATAAACATAAAAAGGACACACACCTAAACGACTAAGCCTTTTTTTTTAAATGAATAGTAATGATTCAATACATTGTCAACAACAAACCCTCAACACTCAACCGTCAACCGTCAACCCTACACCCAATACCATAAACCCTACGCCCTGAACCCTAAACAATAAACCCTACACCCTTATGCATAAACCCTACGCTTTACACCCTACACCCTAAACCATAAACCCTACGCCCTGAACCCTAAACAATAAAACCTACACCCTTATGTATAAACCCTACGCCTTACACCCTACACCCTATACCTTACACCCATGAATCCACAATAGATACCTTTTTCGATCATGTATTTTTGCGGTATTTCATTCAATTTTTTTTATTATGCTTGGTTTGAGATAGACTATATGGTATTTGTGTCTTATATCTCGGAACTAATCATGAGGATTTAGTCACATATATCATAAATTTTCAAATAAACTTCAATTTTGAACATTAAATTAATATTAATACAAAACATGAAAAATAACTCACTAAAATAACGAACACTTCCATAATTGACATAACTTAAAAATAATATGAATAAAAGTCACAAATTAGCATACTATTCCCAAAAATGGTGTAAAGTTAACTAAAACACAATTTTCAAAATAATGGACATGATTTCAATAATCATGTATTTCAATAATTTAGTTAAAACATAATTTTCTCAAATAATGTATAAAGTTCACAAAATGGCATTGTAATATAAAAAATGGTATAAAATTCACAAATTTGCATACATGCAAAAAAGTTGCCTTAAATCCAATATCATGGAATATAACTTGCTCAAACGGTGTAACGCTCATAAAAAGGGGAACCAATTCGATAAAACGGGGTAGATTATTAGTTTTTCGGCGTGGTTACAAAACTAAATAAGAACGTTTTTTTTGATATTTTGATTCTTTATATACTTGACTTTAAACATTAAAGAATTTTTCCTCTTTAAAAGTTTTATAGGTATGATGAGTTAGATAAACATAAAAAGGACACAAACATACACGACTAAGCCTTTTTTTTGTAAATGATTAGTAATGATTCAATAGATTAACTAAAACATAATTTTCTCGAAAAATATATAAAGTTCACAAAATGGCATTGTAATTTACAAAAATGGTATAAAGTTCACAAATTTGCATACATGCAAAAAAGTTGCATTAACTTCACTATCATGGTATATAACTTGCTCAAACGGTGTAACACTTATAAAAAGGCTAACCTATTCAATAAAACGGGGTAGGTTATTAGTTTTTCGACGTGGTTACAAAATTAAATTAGAACATATTTTTTGATATTTTGATTCTTTATTACTTTGTTAGGAATAATATAATCGTAATACAAATAGTTTTGTATGTAATCGTAAGATTACAACAACAGATTGAGGCCTGCGATTAGCAGTGTCCTTAAACAGAAATTCGTCCTATCTAGTACGAACTGTTTAGAGGATACAACAATCAAATCAAGTATGAAACTTGATTCTAGCGAATATGATATGGTTTGATGATGGAAATAGATGATATTTGTGTGTTTTTGATTAATCCAAAGTGAGAAATTCGTCCTCTATATATAGGCACATGGTGACCCTTCAAAACAGTCACAATACCCCTTCAAGTGGCCTTAGAGACACTTCTTTTCGTAATAGTCACAATGGTTCAGAATTAGTGACGCTTTAGCGACGACCCAGCGACAGAATAATCGTCGCTAACTGCCACCGGTTCAAACAGTCGCGATGGTTCGCCCTTTGATGCCTTTTCAATAGATCTAACCGTAACCATTGCAATTAGACGCGTCTTTACCATGATGACGGTCAATTAGAGACGGTTTAGTGACGATTTAGTGACAGAAAAACTGTCGCTAATCTTCAATTCGTGGCAATCACTAGAAACAACAAAAACATAATAAGTAATGTTCCAACAATAAGTAGCGTTGACCATTTATGTACTGAAAAGATGCTAAAAAGAAATCTGCTTCACATTCAAATGAACGGGTACGCTTACACTCAATAAGCATAGTTTGGCACAAATGATGTGAGAAGAGCGGTTGAGTATTTGCATAGTTTGGTACAACAAAGCTTTATTCATCGAGACTTAAAGCCATCTAATATTCTTCTTGGTGATGATATGAGATCAAAAGTTGCTGATAGGTTATTCTGCGTACAATGTTAAACGTACATTTAACTCAAACCGACACCAGACAATACTCGGTATAATTATTTTTATATATTTTAGTTCCTTACAATCATATTTTAAAATATTTCATTTTTACTTAAATTTGTACATTTCGCGTTTTGCACATTCTCAATCTACGTTTGCGATTTCTAAACAAAAATTAATCATAAAACTTATCTCAAACCAAGCGAAATAAAAAACCTCTTGATTAGTTCCGAAATATAAGACACAAATACCATATAGCTTATCTCAAACCAAGCGTAATAAAAAAATTGACCGAAATACCGCAAAAATACATGATCGAAAAAGGTATTTATTGTGGTTTCATGGGTGTAAGGTATATGATGTAGGGTGTAAGGCGTAGGGTTTATGGATTAGAGTGTAGGGTGTAAGGTTTATTGTTTAGGGTTCAGGGCGTAGGGTTTATGGTTTAGGGTGTAGGGTTGAGGGTTGAGGGTTTGTTATTGTCAATGTATTGAATCAGTACTAGTCATTTTTAAAAAAGGCTTAGTCGTGTAGGTGTGTATCCTTTTTATGTTTTTCTAAATCATCATACCTATAAAACTTTTTAAGAGGAAAAATTCTTTAATGTTTAAAGTCAAGTATATAAAGAATCAAAATATCAAAAAATACTGTGGAAAACTAGAAGGGGGGGGTTGAATAGTTTTACGTCCGTTTTAAAATTTATAAAAACAAGTTTGTTTTAAAAACTTCGATTCTAGTTTATGTGAATTCAATACTTGGACTATATGAACAATTATATAGTTACTAACTAACTAAGCTAATATAGTATAAGTAAATAAGTAATGAATGAAAAGAGTTAGAAAGATCAAACCACAACACAAGGATTTATAGTGGTTCGGCTACAAGGTCACCTTCCTTGTTCCTACTCCACTCCCCGAGTCACCTACTCGAGAGTTTTCTTCACTATGTCACCAAACTCCCTTGTGGCAGAGAAACCTTACACAACTTTCGCTTACACCGGTCTTAACGACACAAAGCTAGATGGCAGGTTTTAGTCCTAGCTAGAACCAATCTCACGACTCTTCACAACTTCTTCACTACTAGTACACACCACACCTTCTTCACTACTTCACACCACTTCACTACTACACAACTTCTTCTTCTCTACACAACTTCTACTTCTCCTAAAACTACTTATTACAAGCACAACACAACTACACAAATAATTTACACAATGTACACTGTTAATAACAAATATCGCTAAAAACGTTATTTATATTTTACGATCTTTGCTAAGTTTTGTTAATGACAAAGTGTAAATTTAGTTTTTAGTAAAACATGATTTTAGTTTAAAGTCTTGCATAAACTAGACATTGCTACATTTACATTTCATATAAAACACAACATTTTCATATTCTTAAATAGAAATGTCACATCCCATTTATGCTAAGTTTTGTCAACATACATTTAAGGAAAGATGTGTGTGTTTGACTCAACATAGATTTATTACACAAGGTTTGTGTGTTTGACTCACCATAGGTTTCTTACACAAGTTTTGTGTTTGACTAAGAATTTATTTGATGTGACTTTGGATGGTTTGGCAAGTTATGGCAAAACATACTGTCAGCCTGGCGGAACCCTCGTGGTACACGGCGGAACCCTTCTGAGGGTTCCCCGTATCCGCCAGACCTGCTGATGTTTTGCTATAAATACCAAGCCATTTGTTAGAATTTCTTTTATCACTTCTCATTATACTTTGCACATACACATTCATATCTTTCATCTAACCCTTTAACATCTCATTGTTGTGAAGAATTCTTTTGTAGCAAAGAAGTTCACAAGTGCATATTAGTACAAGTATTCAACACACGTTGCAAGACTTGTTAGCTTAGCATCGTGTAACTTTGTGCTAGTTTACACTTCATTTGATTGTGTGTTTGTAAGTTGTGATCGGTTAGTATTTTAGTCATTAAATACATAGTGTGACGGGAGTTGTTGTACCCTTGTAAAGAACTAAACGAGAGGGTTGTACCCTTGTAAAAGAACTCGACATCTAGCTTAGTGTCGGTAAAATTATAAGCGACGTGTAAGGTTTCTCGCCGGTTAAAGGAGCTTGTGACTAGTGAAAGAAACTCTCGAGGTTGGATACTCGGGCGTGGACGTAGGGCAAGGAAAATAGAGTTCCTTGTAGCCGAACACGATAAACAATCGTGTCATGGTTTTGATCGTTTCTTTCGTTACACTGTGCATATTACTTATTGTCTTTGTGTTTATATTTTGATTAAACGAAAGTTTAAAAGATAATTAGACTAAAAACCGGTAAACTATTCAACCCCTTCTAGTTTTCCACAATTGGCATCAAGACTACGTTATTCAAGCTTTTAAATAATAATTGTGTTTAAAACTTGAAACGATCCATGGGATTTGAAAATTACAAGAAGGGCAATCTATGCAAAGACCACCACTTTTTGAAGCAATTGTTTTATCTATTGGAAAACCATTTGAAACTTACGGAAATCTAAAGAAATATAGATTTATGGTATAATTGTTGATTGGTGATAATATAGTTACAAACACTAAAGTGAAGATCAAAAGAAATTGATTGCTAAGAATAATGAAGCCAAAATATGATTATATAATGCTTTGCCTAAAAAAGATATGAAAGAGTCTTTATGTGTAAAACGCTAAAGAATTTGGCAATCTTTAATAGTCACCATCAAGGAAACTCACACAAGTTAAGGATAACAAAATTGATCTTCTC
Organism: Artemisia annua; assembly: GCA_014162995.1. Classification (NCBI taxonomy): domain Eukaryota; kingdom Viridiplantae; phylum Streptophyta; class Magnoliopsida; order Asterales; family Asteraceae; genus Artemisia; species Artemisia annua. Next base: position 1,943 of record LBNU01031074.1, on the reverse strand, counting down.
ATTCAACAATATGAACAATTGGTTATTCCCGAGAATGAAAGTATAGATATGTGCATTTGCTAGGTTTAACACTATTATTACTTCACTTAAAGCACTTGATGAATCTTTTGTAGCAAGAATTTTGTCAGGAAATTCCTTAGAGCACCCATCCGAAGTGGAGGCAAAAGTGACGGCAATTGAAGAATCCAAGATCTTTCAAACATGTCACTTGATGAGCTAATTGGAACCTCAAAGTTCATGAAATGGTAATGGAAAAAGATTCGAAATAGTTAAAGGCAAGAAAGGAAAAAGTCAATTTCTATTGCCTTGAAAGCTAGAGTCCAATCTAGTGATGAATGAAGAATCTAGTTCCGATAGTGATGAATGAAGAAATATGCCATGGCCGTTAAAGACTCAGCAAGTATCTTTCGTAGATCAGGAAATTTGTAAGCAACTAAAGATGACAAGAAAACCTTCTGAAAAGATCGTGATGATAAGAAAGAAGAGTTGAAAGGAATGCTATAGGTGTGGAGACACAATCATCTAATAGGAGAATGCCCAAAACTGCCAAAGGCAAATCACAACAAGCTTTTGTAAGGTGCACTTGGAGTGACTATGAAGAAATGACGATGAGCAAAAAAATGATGATTTGCTCTCATGGCTCATGACTCAAATGAGGTACTTTCGGACTCATCTTATTCGTCTATTGATGATGGACACATTACAAAAAGAATATAACAAACTTTGTTAACTAAGCCTAAAAATCATAAAACAAATTAAATTTTGAAAACTAAAAAGAGTTTTTGGAAATTAAGTTTATGAGTAAAAGAAAAGGCTAAAAGTTAGAAAAGAGTAAAAGTGTTGACACATTGTGTAAAATCATTGAAGACTTAAACTCGAATTGAGAACTAAAAGTTACCTAAGATGATCTAATAAAAAAACCACAAGTTTAAGAAGTTTGATAAAGCATTTCTTTGCGGAAAATTATGAAGCTTCAAACAATCACATTATGATAAACAGGTACTAGGCTTGATGAAATTAGAAACTTCGAAAGAACAACGAAACAGAAAATAAAACACAAGAAACTAGCAAAATTGCTACAGCAACCACGCGGAACGGCGGAACCCAAAACAAGGTTCCGGCCCATTGAACCAAAGTCCTGATGATCGTTATACTACTACCAAAACTACTTATTATAGCTGTCTAAGTTTTAGCAGTCTTGGATAAATCCTAAACTATAATGATGAAACACTGAATTACTCTATTAGTAATGCGGAATTAGTTAACAATGCTAAGAAGAGATTATAACAACTTCAACACTAGTTATATTAACCAAACTTTGAACCTGCTATTATACAGATTCACAACAACCGACACCTAATAAGCTAATATCGAACTTTAGCTTTGTCTCTAAAAGTATTACGTATCTCTAATAATGACTTCTAGGGATCCTTTTATATAGGCACAAGGAATACCCTAGTCGGTTTACAATACTTAACGAATGTATACAAAACTCTAAATTTGAATATCTCTAGGATTATACATAATATTCCTATATAATTTCATTTTATCTTCAAGCCAGTACTTTGACTTATAACAAGCCAGTATTTGATCACAACAGTACTTTGACTTAAACACCTTAGAACACTTTAGTTTCAGCAGTACTGTTGATCTTTTATCACCAACAATCCTCCCCTAACTTGAATTCTACTTGTTTGAGTCAAGTTTTCCTGTAAAGCTTTGTTGTCTAAGGAAAGGTTGTCTCTTGAAAAGCCATACTCGTTAGTTTATTACTCATTAGCATAAAGTAATCTTGCAATCTTAATCAGCAACAATCTTTTTGTCTTTACAGCATTTCTTAATCTCTTCTAGCTACTCAGCAACATAACCGGTAATCAAAGTCATATTAGATTTCTATAATTCCATCACTTCCAGGTGTGTAAACCCTGTGAGAGGGAATCATT
>LBNU01031067.1:0-26056 GCA_014162995.1 Artemisia annua | reverse complement strand
GAATTGGCTGCGTAGAACGCAGAACTTAAGGTGTCTATTATACAAAAGTTGGTAATTCTCTTAGCTGTTAAGTAATTCGCATACGTTAATAGAGTAATTCAGTGTTTCATTGTTAGAGATTAGTATTACCAACGGGCTACTAAACCTTAACAAGTAGTAATAGTTTGTCAGAGTATATCGATCCAACACAAAGGAGGGTCTGGGGGGGGGGGTTGTTCAAGAGAGATACCCTTGAAACAACAAAATGCTGCAAAAGAGCAGTGCGCGAGATTGAAGAGATTTAGAGGACCGATGAATAGCATCAAGAAGAAAGGTGTGGGGGCGGGATTCAAGAGCGGAATCTGATCTCCAGCATTTACATAAGCGAAGTGATCACTTGAGCAGTTTTTAACTGAGAAGCAATAACCATATGTAAGCGGTAATTGATTGCAAGCGATGAAATTGTATTCCAATTGTGTAACAGATCAAATTTAAACGCTTGGCAACAGACTTTGGGGACATACACAAGATATTCAACATATTTTACTAACAACAAAAAGATAAATCTGCCGAAGCCAGTGTATCAGTTCGCGTCAGTCACCTTAGCAGGATTGAAAGAGTCTTTTAAGTTGGCATTTGTCACCTATTGTGACTTATGAGTGAAGCAGGGAACAATGTGTAGATGGGGTGGCTGCGAGATTTGGTTGTTATATTGTTTTTGGTCGGATACAGACGGCCGGTGGGGAACAAACCCGAGCCCCACGTGGACGGTAGTTATAAGATCCTGCGACTGTTTTACGTTTTGGGTACGCTCATTTTTTGCAATTTACAGTGGGCTGTCATCGGTTTCACAGGGGAAGAAGGTTTTGACGAGAATGTCACCACAATCCACAGGCTACCATCTCTACCGATGGCTTATCTGAATTCGCCGAAACCTTGAAATAGAGAGGCACGAAAAGGCGAGGTGATCGAAGGCTTGGAGTATCAGTAAGCTAAGCAAGCCAACGAAATGCTGATTCTATTATGTCTACAGCGATGAGGAGCTTTACCCTAAAGTACCTAAACCATGTTTGCTGTATGACATAGTTTGATCATAACTATTATGTTGCAGGGTGGTGGATTGGATCCCACGCTCAAACAGTTTGTACGATAGAAAGGAGTTATCACAGCGGCCCAGCAGCCAGTATATTGTGATACAGTAGCCCTATGTTGATTTTTCCAACAGGGGAGTCGTGTCCACACGAGATCCGGTGACCCTTCTTGGTCCATGTTGAGATCGAATCCCTGATCTCAGTGAGCTCAAGCCGAAGACATGTATGCAAAGAAAAGCTTCCAACCAAAGTGCGAGGCTATAGAGAAGTTCATTCCTGATTAGTTTTAGTTGGCCAGATTTTGATCCCATATTTCATGGTTCAATAACGAATTATGCGGTAGAGCTAGTTTGTTAACTTATCAGGTATGTATGTTTTTAAATAACTAGAATCATGAGATATGCAACTTAATCGGATTTCTTAGTCGATCCGTGACTTCAAGTACCGATTCCCATCGCAAGTCACCATAAAGTAATATTTTAATCAATTGCAGCGTGAAGGACTGGTGTTCTAGGCTTATCAAATATCTTGGCCTTGTTTAATGTGCCGTTCTACTCGATGATAAAATCATACAGTGACATCGAATCATTTATCGACTTGTTTTTGAATCTTTAATGCTTGTACAGAACGTGGACAGAGAAACAAATGCACTTTAGAAATGTCAGTAGATTATGGGTTGATCGATTGGGCTTTGCAGCCGTAACGATATAGACATATAATGCTTAAAACCTGTGGCCGGGAGCGGGATTTAAATCAAAACAAGATATTTGTTATATAGGCTTGTATCAAAGAATGCATACTATTATCTATTCATTGTAATAATTCCAGTATGTAATAGAAGGCACTGTAAAATGAAGAGAAAATTCAGATACCCCTGTAGTGAATGTAATAGTGATTAAATAGCCACTGAGGGATTAAAAATACTAATTAGTTCGATGAGATGAGGATATTGTTCGAAGCGTATAATGTAGCTATTTGCGTAATATAGCTGAATGTGGACAGGATGTCCTATGGTTGAATGTCAGAACTAGACGAGCAACAAGAAACTAATAAGCATAGTCAGCATGCCTACCAAAGAACCATAGTTTCACAAATTCCAATTTTAGCAACCAATGGCACCAAATTGACTTTTAGTAAGTCACTTACAAGGATAACAGTTAACCCTTGCTCTTTTTATCACTGTATTAGCCTGCGAACAGGCTCATGGCGTGGAGTCCAACACTTGACCCATTGAAGTATATAGACACAAGGCCAATATCGCATCGACACGTGTTTGGGGTGAGAGAAAGCATATGAAGGCAATATTTCAATCTAAGCTGCCCGGCAATTGTATTAAAATATTTTATCTTTAGTTTCTTTTAGAAGAAATGGAACCTATATTGAAATTAGCTGCGATTTTATGCAGGCCAAAAACAACAGATTTAAGGTGTTATTATAATCAAAGTTTGGTTAATTCTTCTTAGCTTTGTTAAGTAATTCCGCATACTTAATAGAGTAATTCAGTGTTTCATTGTTAGTAGATTAGGATTTATCCAAGGCTACTAAACCCTTAACAAGCTATATAATAGTTTGGTCAGAGTATATCGATCCAACACAAAGGATTGGTTCAAGAGCATGATACCTTGAAACAACAAATGGCTGCAAAGAATGCTCAGATTGAAGAATTAGAGACCGAGTTAATACATCAAGAAGAAAGGGGTGTGGGGCGGATTGCAAAGCTGGAATCTGATCTCCAGCATTTAATAAAAGAAAGTGATCAACTTGAGCAGTTTTTAACTGAGAGCAATACCATATTACAGCGGGTAATTGATGCAACCGATGAAATTGTTATTCCAATTGATGTAACAGATCCAATTTAAACGCTTGGCAACAGACATTTGGGGACATTACACAAGATATTCAACATATTTTACTAACCAACAAAAGATAAATCTTGCCGAACCATTATCAGGTTCGCTATCACCTTATTGCAATTTAAATAGTTCTTTAAGTTGGCATTTTCACCTTATTTATTTATGAGTGAAGTCAGAACATGTGTAGATGGGTGCTGAATTTGGTTTGTTATTTGTTTTTTGGTTGCGGATACAGTACCCGGGAACAACCTCCGATCCCCACGTGCGACTATATAGAGATCCTGCACTTTACTTTTGGGTACGGCTCCTTTTGTTGTCAATTACCATTGTGGCTTTCATCTTTTACAGGTGTGAATGAAGGTTTCTTGACGAAGTTCACTCACAATCACCACATGCTACATTCTACCATGACTTATCTAATTCCCAATACCTTAAATAAAGGGCACTGAAAAAGGAGGTATTGGAACTTGGAGTATCAGTAAGTAAGGCAATATCCAACATGGCTGATTCTAATTATGTCTGACAAGCATTGAGGAGCTACCCTAAAGTACCTAAACCATGTTTCTGTATACCATAAGTTCTGATCATAACTATTATGTTGTCAGGGTGGTGGATTGGACTCCCTCACGCTCAACAGTTTGTACGATAAAGGAGCTTATACAGCTGCCCAGCAGCCCGTATATTTGATACATAGCCTTATGTTGCTTGTCTTCCAACAGGAGTCGTGGTTCCACACGAGTCTAACCCTTTTGGTCCATTTGAATCAATCCCTGATCTCATGATGGCTCAACCGAAGACATGTATGCAAATAAAGCTTCCAACCTCAAGTTAGCTATAGAAAGTTCATTCCTGATTAGTTTTAGTTGGCAATTTTGATCCATATTTATGGTTCAATTACAATATATGGGTAAGTTAGTTTGTTAACTTATAGTATGTATTTTTTAAATAACTAAATCATGATGAATATGCAACTTAACCGATTACTTAGTCTGATCTGTGACTTCAATGTTACCGATTCCCCATCTTGCAAGTCACCATATAATATATTTTAATCAATTGCAGGTGAAGGACTTGGTAGTTCTATGAGCTTATCAAGTATGTCTTGGCCTTGGTTTAATGTTTTCTTTCATGATAAAATCATACCAGTGACATCGAATATTTATCGATTTGTTTTTTAATCTTTAATGCTTGGTACAGAACGTGACAGAGAAACAAATGCATTTAGAAATGTAGTAGATTATGGGGTTGGATCATTGGGATCTTTGCAGCCGTAACGAATGGCTAAAAAGTTTAAACAGTGTCCAAAGGGTACATCATAAATTTATATAGCTTGGTTATCAAAATCATACTATTATCTACTTCATTGTAATAATTCCAGTATAGATAAGCACCTTAAACTAAGAAATTCCAGATACCCCCTTGAGTTTTAATAGTATAAACTAGCCACTGAGTTAAAATGCAGGTTTAGATATCGGTATATAAGCTATTTTAATAAGCTGTTTGGACCATGCTTCCTATTTGAATGTGAACTATCGGCAACAGAAGGTCTAATAAGCATTTGCACATGCCTAACCAAAAACCTAGCTTCACAAAAAGTCCAATCCAATGGCCAAATCCTATAATCATTTACAAGGATAATCAGTTAACCCTTTCGCTTTTTATCACTGTATTAGCCTCGCAACAGCTCACTGCCAACAGCGTGGACCCAAGTTTATTCACAACCAATAGCGCACACACCCTTGCTTTGCATATAGGCAATATTTCATAACCTCGGCACATTGTATAAAAATATTTTATCTTTAGTTCTTTTAGAAAAATGTGAACCTAATTAAAAGTCTGCGATTTTCAGGCAAAAAATTACCTAATCACACCTGATAATGAGATACCTCATGAAGATATCAAGGTATATAAATAGAAGAATGTCAAATTCTACACAAATGTTACAAAAATGTTGTACATCATTCATTAACAACCTTTTTGCATCACTTTAGTTTACAAGCGAACCCAAACTGTTTACTGATAGTTACACCAAAAGATGTCATTTAAATTGTGTTGCAGGCGATAATGCTCCCTTAGGATGCCCATGGACTGATCTTATGGTCATGGATTTCCTCCAAAATCTTGAAAATGAAAAGTCGAGCACACTACAAGGTTCTAACACTGAGATTTGATATTTATATTATACGTCTTTCCGTTAATAGGACAATGGACTTTTCTTCTCTCCTTGGGCCATTATTCTGTACATGGGTCATTTTGAAACTATTTCCTGTAAGTAATATTTTTTTTCTTTTTCTTTTTTAGTAACCATGGTTTTTGACCCTTTTGGCCGATTAAGTAATATTTTATTCAATTTATTTAGATTAGTGTGAATACAAAAGAGGCTTTTAATGAAGTTGATATTATTACTTTAGGTTATTTAATTTCCACACTCACATCTATAGACATGAATCTGTATGCATGTGAGCTTAACAATCTGGTTGATGTTTGTTTTATATTGTCTTATGATTGAATTTTATTCTTACTCATTTTAGTATACCTATATAGCTTGGTCAAAGATTTCAGACCTGCACAAAAAAGAAACATAAACCAGGTTAGGGAGCATGAATTCTGTAATGTATTTGTTGATGCTAAATAATGAAAGTTGTTGGTTTGGTCTATAGTCTAATAGTATACTCTGATTAATCAAATTTAGCTTGAATTTATATATATGATGCTTTAAGAATGGGTGAAAATATATATAGTACCACTTATGTGCGGTTTGTTTGACCTCTTACTGCCTAACGTGTTTTTGCAACATTTTCTTTGCTTCAACTGTTGCCATATTTTCTTTGCTTCAAACGGTAAATCATCTAAGGATTACTATTCATTGGTGGAACTTGGACATGGTAGCAACAACTCTGGAACTCAGTTATTCGAAAAGGCTCCTGACTCGATGACCCGCTATTGTTCCTCCTTTGGTTACTGCACAGTGGGAAGAACAGGTAAATCACACACCTGGCCATATGATTTAATACCACCTGCAGCTAAGCTGGGCAAGGCTTATTGTTATCGTCTTATTTAACTGAAGGTAGTGTTTTTAATGATAAGTCTTTGGTGCAACTATACAGGAACAAATACATGGGACAGATTTGAGCTCACCACAAACACAATCTTCTAATCAAAAGTCTCTACTGTAAATGACTGTGTCTGAACCCAGGTTACTTTAATGCAGAGTTCGCGAATGAGTCGTATCTTTGGACTCCATAAAATAGAGACATAAAATGATACCACGCACACTTCTTAAGTTGTTCAGTCTCTTTTTTTTTATTTAAAGTAAAAATTATTTTATTCGATACAAGAACACAAGATATAGAGTTTCAAGAGATTCCAAGGTACACATTTTGCTTTATTATTCTTGACTAATAAATAAGACGTATCAAGAATAGGGATGTGCCAGCTTGGTCATCTCTGAAACTTTGTAAGTCATGCCATCTTAAATTATTGTAGTGATAGTGATTCTAACTGAAGGGCAACCAACATGCTGGCCTGAAGCCTTTTTCAATCGGATCTTATACATAATTGATCTCTTTTATCTCTTCCTTTTTTACATGTTATTGTGTGTTTTGTGTGATCAATATATATCATTGTGTAACCTGATCTTTTTATTTATATTTCATAGTTTGAAGAAAAGAAGCTTGCGAGCAAGCATACTTCAAGGTATACATAACTTGTGCGCCTTTTTCTTTTTTATTGATGTATCTTTAAAGAAATTTCAATATGCACGAGTTGTAAGCGATTAGATTACGAAGGTCATTTTGACATTATTCTCTACATATTTCCATGACAGATGGATAATGCTCTAATCGATGATCAGAGGATACATGTGGATTTCAACCAAAGTGTTTCAAAGTTGTGGAACCAATTCCGGAGTAACTAAAGGCAAACATGGTGAAACAGGTAAGTATATGTTGGGTCTATTATTGATTTGATGATACAAAACAAAAAGAATGAAACATGAAGGGCTTGAAGTGACAAGAAGGAATTCTACAAAAGATGGGAAGGACTTGCTTGCAAAAGAAGTTTTATTTATTAATCCTTCGTAGTATTTTGTAAACCCTAATCCTCTAGTATATAAAGAGGGCATGGGTCATTAGATAAATTATGTCTTCCATAATGTAGTCGACTAAAAAGGTGTGTGTGTGTGTCTAGGCGTCGAGTTCCTACAATGGACGCCTAGGGTTTATTAGTGTTTTAGTTTAGATAGCATGTTCTACTTGATCAAGGTAGAACATGTTAATTAGGTTGTAATCGTTAGAGAAGGTAATGATAATGAAAAACCTTGTCCATAATAATGATTGATTCTATGTTTGAATATTCCGCCTTCATTATTATGTGTTCCTAGATATAATAATTAGACATCGTCTAAGAGCTACAACGATCTCACAATTGGTATCAGAGCTAGGTTGCTCGTGATATCTAGGATGTTGCAAGGTTGTAAAGTCGATGAGAAGTTGTTTGGTGAAAAGAAGTAGATTCGAATAAAAAGCGTTAAGGTAATTGTTAATTTTTTTTATCGATCTGCATATGTTGCTTCTCTACGACGACTGAAAAAGAAAAACATTGATCTTTGATTATTAATTCCGTTTGTCGTCATCGTACTAACTGTTTGTCGATACAATAAAAAGAAAAAGTTTGATGAATTCACCACGTCGTACCATTAATTCTCATCATGGGATATTAAAATAAGTCGGAATGGATATCATGGGTTTGGTAGAGATTATAATATTTATCCTAATTGGTTAAGATATTGTATGATTCATAATAAGAAAAAGTATTCTCGTACTGCTTAAATCGTGGGTCCAATGAAGTTAAAGATTTGTGGATAATGGATCGGTGGTCTTCATGTTATTATAATGCTCAGATTTGTTTTGTGATGGCTGCTTTGGTTATTAACGAATATTTGTTTCTCAATATTAAATCTTCATCTATCATGGGTCGGTGGCTCTATGGAATTAATTGGTGTTCTAAGTTAGCATGTTATCTCGTACATATTCATTGGTTGTGAGATTTAGTGGAATATAAACAAAGGTACTGCTACTTCAATGTACTGTGCAAGGAACTGCTATGCTTCAACGTACTGCTATACTTCAAAGTACTGTTCTATTTTTCAACGTACTGCTCGCTTATTGTTTCAAAGTACTGCTCTCGGTGTGAAAGTACTGCTCCATTATTCTTGACAGTTCTGCTCTTCTAAATTGAAAGTACTGCTCGAGTATTTTTCAAAGTACTGCTTGCATTATTTTCAAAGTACTGTTGTGTGTCTAATTAAAGTACTGCTCACCAAGTTCGTTGAAAGTACTGTTGCGTTAGTTCAAAGTACTGCTACAAGTTTTATTGGTGATCATGATTTACGAGCAATAAGGGGAAGTATCTATGAGTTTGATTGGTTTTGGATTACACACACAGAGTTGTTTGTTCGTTCGTTCACACACACAGGAAGAAGTTTTGTTCTTAATTATTTTAAAAGGCTCGTATTTGATTCTTATGGATTAATTGATTACGAATAAGGTTGAATATCACTTATTTGAAGTTGTAGTTGAGTTTCACAGGTTTGTGTTCTTATCATATAGCTTGATGAATCTAGCAATGTGTGATTTTTCTTATTATGCTCTATGCACACATTGGCTATCACTTGAAGGAGTTACATTGTAGTGCTCAGTGTCTCATATTAGTTGAGGATTTTGTCAATGGATTGCGGTCTACTTATATTTAAGGTTCGTATAAGTATGGAGTTCCGTGGATAGTACAAGATTTAAGACACAAGTTTGGGAAATTCTACTTCTTCATCAAATTCATTATATTTGGTTTTCTTCATCAGTAATCATTACAAGGAGCTTACAGATTTGAAGAATCATGAAGATGATTAACACATTGGTTTCAGGGGAAGTATCTTATCATGTGTTTTAATCATTTGATGTACATGCACCACTCAAGGGGAAGCTTTCAATTCGTTCACTATTTGTTGATAACAAAAAAGGGAAGAAATCTTGGAGTGGCATAGCATAGTTCAAGGGGAAGACAAGATTGTTTCATTCATGGTGAGATTTTATCTCAATTTCTCTACTTCGTCTAGGGAAGTTCGCACAAGAAGGTGTTTGTTTTGTCATCATCAAATAGGGGAAGATTGTTGGGTCTATTATTGATTTGATGATACAAAACAAAAAGAATGAAACATGAAGAGCTTGAAGTGACAAGAAGGAATTCTACAAAAGATGGGAAGGACTTGCTTGCAAAAGAAGTTTTATTTATTAATCCTTCGTAGTATCTTGTAAACCCTAATCCTCTAGTATATAAAGAGGGCATGGGTCATTAGATAAATTATGTCTTCCATAATGTAGTCGACTAAAAAGGTGTGTGTGTGTGTCTAGGCGTCGAGTTCCTACAATGGACGCCTAGGGTTTATTAGTGTTTTAGTTTAGATAGCATGTTCTACTTGATCAAGGTAGAACATGTTAATTAGGTTGTAATCGTTAGAGAAGGTAATGATAATGAAAAACCTTGTCCATAATAATGATTGATTCTATGTTTGAATATTCCGCCTTCATTATTATGTGTTCCTAGATATAATAATTAGACATCGTCTAAGAGCTACAACGATCTCACACTTTGCATTTCTTAACCGCCATAGACAATTTCTCCCTTAATAGGGCAGCTTTATCCTCAAATCGTTGAATTTCAACTTGCAAAGACCCATTTTGATCTTTTACTACACGAAGTTCTTTAGATAGATTTGCTATCTTATTCGAGCACTTATCCAGCTCCAATCTATTCCCTGCAAGATAGTTCTTCTCCCGAGCTTCCACCACCAATGACACCGTAAGGCGATCAATCTCAGCATGTGCAGCCTCTTTCGTTCTATCAATTTCATCATGTAGCCTGATACATTCATTTGCAAGCTACGTGACCTTATGAGCAATATCAGATGACTGAAATTGCTCTCCAACACCACTAAATGACAAAACTTCTTCACACTTTTTAAGCACCATGTCCCTTTGGAATAGGGCTTCTTTCAATGAATTAGCAATCTCTAGGGCAGTTTGCTTTTCTTGCAGTTCAATCAAACATTTATCTAACTCATTTTTTTTCTTTCTCAATAATCACTTGCTTCAGTGAGTCATGTTGCTAAACCAATGACTTACCTTAGGTCACAGCCAAGTTAAGCTTTTCTTTGGTATTAGCAGCCCGTGTCTTCTGTAATTCAACTTCCCTATTGAGCTTTCCGATCTCTAAATTCAACCTCTCAATTGTTTATCTGCTTTTGCCAAGGTGTTCTGTTAATGTTAGAATTAAAGCTCCTAATTTAAATCATCGGCTGCGAAAAGCGATCCCAAACGCTGGCATATAACAGATAAGTAGAGGGAAATAAAAATGCCAAACATACAAAGTTTCTTATCTACTGTTTGTGAAACACAATAGTGAACAATCCCAAATAGTGGATAAATACATATTTTAGCTTGCACCATGATAGTTCTTTGCTTGTATAAAAATCCATTTTATTTGAAGTACATTTATCACAAATGATTGAGGGCATTCTATGTCTATAGTAGGCAAAATTTGTATTTAGATGAAAGAGGCCCAATCTTCTCTCAAACCTAATGGTATTCCGGTTGAAGCTTAGGTTTAACAGTACATTCTTTCACCCGAACTGAAAATGTCAAAAAGGAGCCGGTTTTCATATTTGGCCATTCTTGTCGCAACATACACACATGCACAAAACGCCAATAAAAATGTTTCAGTATTTTTTTTGTTTTTTTTAATAATTAAATGTAACTTTTAGATGCTCTAAAAATTCATAATAATAGTGTCACTATAAGTTGTAAAATTGGACATACTCAAAAGAATACCTCAGAGGTAATAAACACATATAAAAAGCACAAAACTTGTAAATTTTTGGTGCTGGTGCATTGGCTCCAAATTTGTCAATACAGATGGATTTTCATTTGCTTCCAATGATTTTCCCCCATCCGAAAGTTGAAGCAGCTTCAATTCTGACACGGGCTGTTACAATGGGTATAATGGATAATGGCTGCAATACATATGAAACAGGAATAATCAATATAAGTGAAAATGTATTTAAAACTAAAGAGCCTAAAACATTGTCATTAATAATTAGATCAGGCACTACTTACGTGTATGTATACCCTTTTGGCTGCCATTGATAGCAGAATGTCGCTGCATAACAACTCAGTCTGAACTTGCCTGAATATTAGTCACAGATGATACAATGAACTTCACACCTTCATTGTGATTGCGAATATGCATTTTCTTCATTGTATTTCTTTCATATCTATAAACAATTATCACTAACATGTGAAATATGTAGATGCTCACTATCATATGAACAATGAATGCTTGCAATCGACAATTCTCAAATGTTTGTGAAAATAGAAATATATATACGTAAACAGAAAACCAAAAATCAGACTCCCTTTTTACCTTTAATGACGACGTCAACCAATGTTGATCTACCACAGTCAATATTAACCTCTGTAGTGGTATTTAGGAGGTGGCATTTGTTTGTGCCAAACGGACAACCTGCATATGCAATTTGATCATTACATTAAAAACTTTGTTATAAATATATTCATAAGATACAATGCTATGGACACAAACCATGGGCATTTGCTCAATTCTAATTATGAAATATATGAACAACATCATGTAGAAACGCTCACTGAGTACACGAAAACAAACTTCTAATCCAGACCAACAAATTGCAAATGAAGTTTCAATAAGCGCACTCACCTATAAGACGAAGAGACGGCGAGCTAGCATTTTCTGTAGCAGCCTTGATACCTTTTCCAGCGGTATTCTGAAGTTGACCACATATGCCCACATATGCCGCATAGCCACCAGGAATTTCTCGTAACGATTTCTGAGCCTGTGCCAGTTGATTAGGCTCGAAAAGGTCATCAACATCTTGTGACACAGCCTGTGGCTGACACAAACCTACAACAACGTCATCCTTAAAACCCTGTTGACCAAAGAATATAAGATACTTTCATAAGAAAAAGGCATTTGTTCACCTGTTGGTTCAGCATGCTTCTGAAATATATTTTTAATAATATAATTAAAGTCATATGTATAAATCCGATCTAGAAGCACTCAACGGTATCGAATAAAACTTAAAGCACACAAATCAAGTACGCGCAAATTCAGTTGCATCTGAGTGCAAATTAGATGTATAAAACTTACTGGCAGTAATAGCATTGCTGCGCATGTTCACCAAGACCTGATAAAGTGGATTTGAAATATTGGCAGTGATATTCCAAACTATTTGTTTAAATATACATTCATATCAAACTAATAGTTACCTCTATGTACTTTTATATACATCCAAAGTGTCATTTTCCTCCAACAACAGATAAAGCGTATCAATTTGCACAACAATTGCCTCAACTTGTACGTTGCTCAAATACGGGCGCTTCGAAACACAACCAACATATCAAATCAGATACATGTATTCAGATGTAAGTTATTAATTGTAAGCTAAAGAGCTGAATACATACTATAATATCTAGCTTGTCGACTTTCGTGGTTTTAACATTTAATGCCGGTGGCAAGCGGTATCATTGTAAGCGGTGACTGCAAGTTGTATCAAATATGCAAAATAAATATACTCCGTAACTGAAAATATATTAAAGTAAATGCAATAAACCGTTGCTGCCAATATTAAGGACATGTATATATGATATAGTTCATTGTATGCAAATAGCGAAGAATGGAGCTCGGAACTGCAAATACAGAAACAACACCAAACACTTAAGATGATATTAGGGTTTTGAGAAATAGTATATTGTTTTATTAGGGTTGAAACTCGTAAAGCTGGATAATATGTGAATGCATAAACAATCGTACTAACGATATAGAAAAGATACCTTTGAATAACCAAATCCCTAAATAAATAAGTTGATGATAAGTAACACTTGAATTCAATCACCAATTTTAAAAACAACAAATATAAAAACATACATTTGAATAACCAAATCCTTGGAATATTAACATGCAAAAAAACCATAAATCAACAAGTTAATAATAAATAAAACTTGAATTCATTGATAGAAAACATACCTTTGAATAACCAAATCTCTCACATCAACACCTAAAAAAATTCATACAAATCAATTAGATAACATAGAAACAAAGCTCCAATATAAACATGATCGATATCACCATTACAAACCGTATTTCTCAAACACGTTCTTGGGTTTTTTTTCTGAGAGAAGGGAAGAAGAATGTGTATTGTTTTTTATGGGCTTAGGGTTTTTTTAGTCAAATTCCAGTTGTATAGATACATACGTTTATATATATGTGTGTATATATATATATATATATACACACACACACATATATATATATATATATATATATATATATATATATATATATATATATATATATATATATATATATATATATATATATATATATATATATATATATATATATATATGTGTGTGTTCCACATTCATAGCTTTGTTCCACTTATCGCTTTTAGGACTCGATATAGCTTCTCGATAGTTAGCAGGTTCACAATGATCCCCTAACTCATGTTCCTCAGCATCGATATAAAAACCATATCGTTCAGGTGCTTGAGGTATCCTTGCGGATCTATGAATGGGAGCAACATCTCGAAGAGGCTCAACATTTTCATGCTCAGTCTCATTTTGATGTTCACTAGTGTCACTAGAAGGTTGTGCATCTTCGCTTTGAAGTTCATCAAAGTCTACTTTGCTCCCACTTGCTTCTTGTAAGATGAGACTGTTCTAAAAAAACTCAGCATATCGAGCAACAAATATTTTGTTCTCGGGTGGGTAGTAGGAATAGTAACCCATCGTTTCCTTTGGGTCCTACAAAGATACACTTGATAGTTCTAGGCTCAAGTTTGTTTGGCGTATCTCGTTTAATGAGAGCCTCACAACCCCAGACCTTTAAGTAAGACAGATTAGGGACTTTCCCTTGCCATATTTCGTATGGAGTCTTATCAACCTTCTTAGTTGGAACCATATTGAGTATGCGAGCAGCAGACTCTAGAGCATAACCCCAAAAGGACATTGGCAACGTTGTTAGACTCATCATAGATCAAACCATGTCTAGCAAGGTTCGATTTCTCCTTTCAGACACACCATTATGTTGTGGTGTATATGGAGGAGTGAATTGTGAGACTATCCCACACCTTTTTAGATGATCTAAAAACTCTTGACTCATATATTCACCTCCTCGATCGGATCAAAGAGTCTTAATGGTCTTGCCAAGATGATTTTCTACTTCACTTTGGAAGACTTTAAACGTTTCAAAGGCTTCGTGTTTATGTTTAATAAGGTAAACATAACCATATCTACTGAAATCATCAGTAAAAGTGATGAAGTAGTTAGCTCCTTCTCTAGACATTGTTCTAAATGGGCCAGATACATCAGTATGGATGAGTCCAAGTAGATCTTTAGCTCTTTCTCCAACATGGGAAAAAGGCTTTCATGCCATCTTTCCAGATATGCAAGAAATGCATTTATCAAACGACACATTGTCGGTTGACTCTAAAAGCCCATCGTGTTGTAGCTTCGTAATGCGTTTCTTGTTTAAATGGCAAAAACGACAATGCCATAAAAAAGTGGAATCCAAATTATGTTTGGATTTCTTATTGCTAACAATATATATAGAACTATTGTTTGAAATAGGATCACGCATATCAATTTCAAAAATGCCATCACGTGGAATAGCATTAAAATAAAACACATTATCCTTAGAAACAGAAATGCCAAAATCCGTAAAAGTATGAATGTAACCATCATCTTTCAAACGCGAAAGTGAAACAACACCTCTAGTGATAGTAGTTGCAAAATGACAATTATTTAAAACAATAACTAGTCCATTTGGGAGGATAGGATCAAAGCTCCCAATTGCTTCCACAGCGGCACGATTGCCATTACCAACGTACAGATGTAAAGCTCCTTGCTTCAGCTTTCGACTTCCCCTAAGCCCCTGCACATTGTTACAAATGTGAGTACCACAACCAGTATCATATACCCAGGATTTGTTAGGAAAAGTGTAAATTTCTATAGTGAAGATACCAGATGTGCTAGCAACGCTAGCTTTATTCTTCTTTAGCCCTTCTGGGTAGGCGTGACAATTGCGCCTCCAGTGCCCTACCACTCCACAATGGTGGCAGGGGGTGTCCTTGACCGGGTGCTCCTTCTTGGCAGGTGGGGGGATTGTGGGTTTGGGGGCATAAGCAAGCTTAGCCTAGCCTTTCCCTTGTCCCTTGCGAGGTGCCTGCGGTTTTCCCTTGTTCTTTTTCTGGATTCTGCCTTGGTTGATAGCTAGGACAAGTGGAGCCTTCTTGGGCATGCCTTTCTCTGCAAGTTTCAGCATGTTGTGCAGTTCGGCAATGGTTTTTCCCATGCTGTACATGTTATAGTTCTGCACAAATTGGTCATAATCCTTTGACAGTGAGGTAAGTATCAAGCTCACTCCAAGGATCTGAGGCATGGGATATCCCAGTCGGTCCATCTGGACCAGATAGCCCTTCATTTTCATGACATAGCTACTGACCGATTGTCCTTCTTCCTACTTACAAGCATGGAAAGATCTGACCGTGTCAAATAGTTCCTGCTCTGCTTGCTGTTCGAACATAACTTTCAGTTCTCTCAGCATGTCAAATGCTGCAAGGTTCTCTAAGTTCTTTTGCAACTCAGGAATCATGCTTGCCAGCATGAGACAAGCCACTTCTTGCTGTTCATTGCACCTACGCGTGTAGGCGTTACGAACAGCTGCAGAGGCGTTCGCAGGAGGTGCTTCAGGTAAAGCTTCTTCCAGATGGTAAAACTTTTGTTCAGCCCTGAGGACAATCCTCAGGTTGCGGTA
The DNA here is from genome assembly GCA_014162995.1 of Artemisia annua. Lineage (NCBI taxonomy): Eukaryota > Viridiplantae > Streptophyta > Magnoliopsida > Asterales > Asteraceae > Artemisia > Artemisia annua. Next base: position 10,233 of record LBNU01031067.1, on the reverse strand, counting down.
CCAGTCCAAAAAGTTGTTACCATTTAATTTCTCTTTCTCGAGAATTGATCTGATTGACGAGTTGTGCATTGTTTGATTTGGAGTTGTCATCTACAAAATAAACAAAGTTCAAATTTTAGTAATTTTTAATAATTAATCCTTTTTAAAATTAACTACCCAAGTTCACAATAATAAAACAATTAATTTTACGAAAAAGGCTAAGATCCTTATTGAGGTTCCACCATCACATCAGTTGATCTGCTAGTGAAAGAGGATTCAATAGGTAGGTAACGTCGACCAATTGCATTACAAGTGCAACTCTTAGATCTTTATGGGACTCATGGCACTAGTGAACAAGCAACGAGTATCAAGCTGGCATGTTTAGTCCCATCTTTGCCTCGGGTCAATGTCTCACCGCTTAACTCGATTATGACATCCAATTTAAGAACGTGCGAGAATATATCTAGGTCCCACGCATAGAGAATAGTCACCTTGGGTTACAATTCAACCTAGGTCCCACGCATAGGCAAAAAGTAATCTCAAGTGTTCTCAAAATTGGACGGCATGACTTAAATTTTGACGGGTAAAAGTTTTGATGTGGATCAAAGGTGTACGAAAGGAGCATGCATTCATCCTTCGTAGCACAAGTTAAAAACTCTTCTTAACTTAGGTCTAATCATTGTTTTAATTTATGTGTGTCGAGTTGTCCATTTTCAAGACTAATATTTATCCTACGTGGATAATCAATTTTGGACAATACATAAATAGAATAACATACATAACATGTTTAAGTGTTATTTTTAAAACCAATGATTTCAAGTTTCAAAAACTTAGTTAAACTAAATCAAAAGACTTAATTTTGAAAATGGTTTATGTTTCGTTTTAAGTTTATAGAAAACTATTTGCAATTTACATATGATAACAAGATATATAAAAAGCAAATACAAACACAAAACCACAATATGCAAAGCCTCAACCGATGAAAAAACCTATGCTTGGTCTCGTGAGCCATCACGAGAACCAAGAGTCAACTAGGGACCAACCACACAACCACACGGAGGACTCCCACTTGGTCCAAAACAATCAAGAGCAAGTGGGAGGCCCATAATGCACATGAAAAGTAGTTGCTGTCCTTCCAGAATTTCTGTGTTCGGAGGCCCAATAGACATAGAAGGATGCTTCCCCGGGCTTAGGTCAAAACTAGAAAGTTGTAGGCCCATGTCTTGTGCACATTCACAAAACATTTTAGCCTCTAACTCCTTTCCAATCACCTGGAAAAGTAAAAATACTGCAGCTTGTTCCAGCAGCTATTTTCAGCAAAAATGTCTTTAACTCTTTTGCCTTTCACCACCAAGCCACGATTACATTATATTGAAAGTAAAATACAACTAATCTAATTTTAAGCTACTGTAAAAGTGCCCAAACAATGGCTACAACCAAAAGAATATTATTACATAAATGCCAAAACAATGCCAAAAAACCCCAAAACACGAAATTAAACAACATCCACAACCATTCAATGCACAAGTGGTCTAGGTTTTCATCGGCTTTGCATATAAACATAATAATACCATAAAATTATGAATAAAACATGGTGTTGGCTAATTCCATGGACAAACATGCATGTATTTGCCATGGAAACAAAATAAATAACAAGAAATAAATTGTTAGCCAACGAAAACGAAGAAATTAATTAACAAGAATTAGAACCCCGTTTGGTACTCGTGTCATATGGCATTAGGTTCAAAAACCACTGATGTTAGGACCTTTTAATTATCTTTTTACCACAGAAAATTAATCCATAGGGCCTGATTTGAAATCGTTTCATAAATCGATCAAAAACATGCTTTTTAGGCCATTTTACACGTACCCGATAATCATATGGCACATATGATGGCTCGTGATACCACTATAGGTGATGTATGAATATAAAATATATAAGAATAAAATAAACGCAGTGGAACAACATCACCAACAAGGATCCATATAGCCAATATGATTAATCAAATAACAAATATAACATGTTTATACCTTTGTAGCGTACACCGGCAATCACCACCAATATCAATACACACGAATTGGATGAGAACCCAAATGATCTATAAGGTTGATCACCTCTATGTGTGAAACACACTACCCCTCTTTGGTTACCCCTTTGATGCTAGTCCTTAACTCCGTAACTTTGTTATTGCCTTTGAATAGACAAGATTCAAAGCAATAGATCAAGAAGAAAACCAAACCCTAGTTGGGAATTGGTTTTTCCCGTGAGATAGAGGGAGACAGGGAGGAGAGTTTTTTGGAATTAGTTATTCAATTATGAGGAGATAAACCCTCATATATTTGACCAAAATAAAACCACCAATTCCCCCTTTTTAGCCCTTAATGGCTGGCCACTATATGGCTCATATGAGCCTCCCATATGTTTTTCCAAGTCCAATAAATAGAGTCCATTACTTATTTATTAGAAGCCCGATATAGTTCCCTAGTTACGTAAGGTTATTTATATATCGTAAATACAATAAACACGACATATAAAGTGGTACCTAAGTGTGTATATGTGTGAACCCATAGGCTCACATATGTCTAGCCATATAATTATTTATTATGACACGAGCATACTCCAACAGTGGATACAGGGCGAGATGGATTTTCAATGATGTTGTCAATTGGATGATCGTTTGTCCATTTTCTGAGATGCTCATGATGTTGAGGATTGTGGACTGAAGTAGCCGTGTTTGATTCTTCCGAAGAGGTTGCCACGTTGGATGGTTCAGGAGCAAATATGTTGACAAAGGGTTCATTAGGTGGTTGAGCAAAGGGATTCACTTCAAAAGAATTATCAGATGCAGCTCATTGATGTACTAAAGAAGGTTGATCATTAAGCGTGGGTTGAGTATGACTAGATGATGGAACATTTTGACTAAAGGAGATGGAGACGGATGGCCCATTTATATGTTGAGGTGCATCATTAGCAGCAGCATCAGGACCAATGACTTGCGGTTCTGGCTCGACAATCTGTTGAGGTTCAAAATACTCATCATATATTTGATCGAATAACTTCTTCAATTCCTCACTAGTGGGGGGCACATAAGGAGCAGCAGTAGTGGAAGACTGTACAAGTCCTGAACTAATTAGTCCAGGGGTCAAAAGATTAGATGCGGGTCTAGAACTGGAGTGTTCTGGAGCGGTATGCACAGACAGCTCATCAAACGTGACATGAATGGTTTCCGTGATTTGTCGGGTTCTTTTGTTGTAGATTCGATAACCCTTCTTATCTGGTGCGTAACCAACAAAAATCCCAATATCAGCTTTTGCCTTCAGCTTTCCCAAGTCTTCACTGTCATTGGTTGGGTAGCATAATGCACCAAACACTCGGAAAAATGACAGATCAGGTTTTCTGTCGTGCACTAGCTCATAGGAGGTTTTGCCGTGAAGAGGATGAATCAGTGATCGGTTTTGGGTGTAGCAAGCAGATGCAATTGCCTCTCCCCAGAGAAACATAGGAGCTTTAGAGAATATCAGCATGGTTTGAGCAGCCTCTACAAGGGTACGGTTTCGTCTTTCAATGACTCCATTCTGCTGAGGTGTTCGAGGTATACTCCTTTGATGACTAATTCCAAGGCTTTCATAAAATTGAGTAAGTTGCTTGTTGACAAACTCAGTTCAATTTTCTGTGCGGACGAATCTGACAGTTTTATTGAGTCCAACCTGCAGCTGCTTGATAAGTTTGATGATTATCTCTGGTGTCTCATCCTTGGATCTCAGGAACTTTACCCATGTAAACCTAGAGTAGTCGTCAACGATCACTAGCACATATCTCTTCCCAAAGATGTTTCGTACTCTCATTGGTCCACACAGATCCATGTGAAAGGTATGAAAAACTTCCATAATGGTGTTGATTGATTTGGGTTTGTATGTTTGTTTCTTGCTTATACCTAGCTGACAAGCAGAACAAAGATGATCTTTTTCATATTTCAGCCGGGGCATGCCTCGAACAAGATCTTTACGAGTGAGCTTATTGATGGTACCGAAGCTCAAATGATTCAAACGACGATGCCATAACCATGACTTGTTCTTGGATGCCTTAGATAATAAGCAAATAGGTGATGACCGCATCATGTGTAGGTTTGTGCCACGACTACCTTTCAGAAGATCCACACCATCCAATTCTCTAACAAAGCAAGTGTGTTTTCTGAAGGCTACTTCAAGATTGGAGTCACAAAATTGACCAACGGAGAACAGATTGTGCCCAAGCCCTTCTACATAATAAACTCTAGAAATCACGCTGTCACCAAACACATAATCGCCATAACCCATTATAGCATCAAAATGATCATTCCCGAATCTAACAGTCCCGATAAACTTTTTCACGAAATTTCTGAGCCGTGAGCAATCCCCAGTCATATGTTTTGAGCAGCCCGAGTCCAAATACCAAAGGACGATTTGTACGACCTGCATTTGAAACCAGACAGATATGGATAACTGAAAAACGTGGATCCCCAAACACAAGTGGGATCCAATTGGTTAGCACAAGCATATTTTCTTAAGACAGAAGTGGAAAGTTTAGTGACATCATTAGACATTTCTTTTCTCGTGGATGCACTAGACCTATGGTTATCGCATTGTGTTCCTAGAGGAAAAGTCCTACCAGTTGCCTTCCATGCCCTAACATTTGAAAGCCTAGGATTGGGCAGTTTAGTTATGGGGCATTGACTTCCTAAAGTGAACTTTCTTCCAGTGGGTTTCCAATGATAACCAACAGTAGAGAACTTCTTTCCTGTTGCTTTCCAAACACGTTTTTCCAGTTTATGATTCAAAGTATTATTAACCGGGAGTAATTTAGAAGCATTCAAAAATGTCTTAACACACTTATCATGATTACCAGAAATTAAACAGTCATTACAGATCTTACAAGTAGCATCAGAATTCGAATTAATTACAGTACGCCTAGAGCTAATACTAGAATCAACACGATTCATATCATTCAGATCAGTATTATTGTTCCTAAGGTGGTCTTCTACTTTCTTCCCTTGAGCACTTTTAGCAGGCGAAGTCCTATCATTCCTTGTATTGCAACTAGGCTTTGACCCGCTAGCTTTAGTGTCAATGTTTACTCCTGTAGAATTAATGACGGGAACATTAGATCGTTGCATTGCTGTATGATTTTGGGTGAGTGGTGCGTTAAGTTCAGATGATGTCAAAGGCACATTAAAGGTAACATGTTTATTCTTAACCTTAGAGGACGGTTCATTAAGCTTATCACGCATGCTAACTGCTTTGGGACATGTACCAATGGCATAATCTAAGAGTTCATATGATCTATTGGTGAGGTAATAAACATCAAGGATAGTATCATCAGCAGGTCTCACCATTTTAATCTCTTCAATGGTCTCACAAAGCATGTCAAGGCAATCCTTAAGATATCTAACGTACTCACTATGGAAAAACGCATTATTCCTAAGGGGAAGCGGAATATTTACGGCATCACATGCATATCTTTTAGATTTACAGACCTTGGAGAGAATGCTATCACATGCAGTGACCGGCATTTTTCCTTTCACCCGAGTCTTTAGATTCTCAATTTCTTTTAACAAAGACGTGATTTTTTCATTGGTTTTGTCACGAGTGATCTTAATCAAATCATATAACTCTTTGTAATGCTGTTTGGCCTTTGAGTTTTCAGCTTGAAAACATTCATTTTCATATTTGAGATGTTTGATGATGTTTTGAAGTTGAAAATTCTGAGAATCTAAAGACGGAGGTTCTGGGATTCAATTACATCACTCTTATTAGACTTCAATTGGGCAATTTCAGCCCTCAACTTTTGAATCGTGTTAGTGTGAGCTTGAATTTTTAATTGCAGATTGAGATTTTCATATTTGAGATGTTTGATGATGTTTTGAAGTTGAAAATTCTGAGAATCTAAAGACGGAGGTTCTGGGATTCAATTACATCACTCTTATTAGACTTCAATTGGGAAATTTGAGCCCTCAACTTTTGAATCGTGTTAGTGTGAGCTTGAATTTTTAATTGCAGATTGAGATTATTAACTTCTAATTTCGAAAAATTCCTGACCATGTTATCATGATCATCGTTTTGAATTTTTTCTTGCAATCTTAAATTCTCTCCCTCAAGCTCAAAAACACGATTCTGAAAATCCTTTAATGCAACAGACATTTCATGAAATTGGCAAGCAGTTAATGAAGAATTAGTGACAGTATAAAACACATCTTGAGAATGCATTTAGCAATTAAAGTATCATTCATGATGAGGGCATTCTTCCTCGCAATTTCACTATGTTAAAGGTTTATTACAGTTTGTTTTCCCTCAAGTTCCAAATTTTTAAACACATCTTTCATTTCATTTATCTTAGATTTAAGAGACATTTGCATGCCTTTAAAATGTTCTTTGATTTGTTTAAAAAACGGAATGACTTCAGTCAGGTAACACTCTTTTGTTAATTCAAGCCCCCTTTTACCCTCAGTAATTCCCGTTGGTGTAATTCTCTTTTTACATGTTTTGTCAAAATCAGCAAAGATTTGATACAGAACGTATATGCTAATAAGAGTTTTACATTGAGTGGGAAGAGCTAACTGTACTAGGCGCATTGGTGTATTGGGAGGATACACCGTTGGGGTAGCACACTTAAGGGGAGTTGTGGCCTTAAGGTTTTCAGATTTCATTTTCTCAACGTCTAAAGGCCAAAAAATCTGTTCAGGTGTTAACCTAGTTTGGGGCACAAAAACTGTCAATTGATTCTGTTCATAGTAATTATGGGGTTTGATGTTGACACGTTTTTTAATGCACTTGGGATCCTTCATTTTATTCTCAAGTCTTTCTCTATTGACAGATTCAATCTCATCAATCTCCTCTGTATTAGGCACATCAGGGGGGCATGATTAGGTGTAAGCATCACATTAGCATTATATAAGGCAGGTTGAGAGGCACTAATGCTCCTAAAAAAATTAGTTTTAGGCACTCCTACATCCTTATTGCTATGTTCATCACGTAACTTAATGTGCTTATGCATCATTTGAGCAGTTTGAATGGTTTGGCCTTGTGTGTACAATTTATTTTCGAGCTTGTTCTTTAAGGCTTTCAGATTGGAAACATCATTTAAGAGTTTAGTTTCTTTACTTTGAAAATCTAGTTTTAGTGTGGTTACTTTCTCCTGAATCTCCTGTTTTTGATTAACAGTTTGATCAACTTGATTTTGTAAAGATTTTATCTCCATTCTTAAAGCTTCTTCCTTTAAGTTCCTTTCGTTAATATATGAACACATTTGCCAATCCATTTTCTGCTCACGTTCGGTTAACTCAAATTTTGCACATTATTGATACATATTCACCTGATCTTTAAGAATATTAATCCTAGTGGTTAAGGTATCATCAGGTACAACAGTAGTGTATTCAACAAATTCACTCATGTCATTATCAACAGAGGATTCATCATTTGGTAAAACAGACTCGACGTTGTGATTCACATATTGTTCATATGGGATAACATTGCTATTACCCATATCAGCAGAATTTGATTCAACAACATTTGTGTGTTTTACTTTGTTATGAGTCCTTTGTTCGTGCATCACATTATCAACACATGCAATGGAAGATGCTCGACTAGGTACATAGATTCTTTGTTGTGATCCACATGTTGTTGACTTGAGGAAACATTGTTGTTTTATAAATCAACATCATCTGGCGTGACAACACTAGTTTGATGTACTTCATTGAGAATCTTGGGAACATCACATGTTTCGTATGTGTCATAAAATTTGAGTACCTCAGAAATGATAGATGAATTGGGGGAACCAGGTTGTTGCGGCGATGTGACTGCAGATGAAAGATTGGCCATGAAGATGGTCTGTGCAGTGGGCTCATTATCAACATCAGAATCGAAAGCATCACAATCTTCGGCCTGGAAGATGTTTGGATCGTTGAGAGCTAGATCCTGAACTGGTTGATCATCCACATCGGCATCAAATGAGTTCCCTTCATCACTCGCAAGAAACAGCAGTTGCTCTTCATCCAGCATAACTCCATTCTCTTGTGCTTGCATCAGTAACATCTTATCCTTGAAGTAATCAGAGTTCTGAGGACGTTTTGGTTGAGTGCAGTTCCTTGCAATATGACGTAACCCACCACAGTTGTAACACTTGGGTTGTCTTCCTTGACCTTGATTGGCATTCCTCATCCTATTCTGAGTATTTCCCCGGACATTTTGCCTTCCTTGAACCACAACACGCCCATCTTCCACAACAGCAAGATTACGTGGGTTAGATGATGTTCTGAGTTGGTTGTTGCTTTGAGGAAGTGTACTCCTGAAATGTTGAACCAACAGTTAGACTTGGTTGGAGAGATTATCTATCCTTTTGTCAATGTGAGAGTTCCCTGAGTCTTGTTGATTATTCTTGACATTTGATGATTGCATGGATGTTTGGCCAAGGGCAGACTGATTATGTGTTGCTTGTGTAGTAGGGTGACTGATTGAATCAATTGAGGATTGGTTGAGTCCCTGAACACTGGAGAGGAGAGCAAGAGGGTCATTTGAGGGATTGAATTTTTCTCTCAACTGACGATCATACATAGCATGCTTCTCATGTTGTTGCAAGTAAGCATAGAGTTGCTCATAGTTGGTGTTTCTGAGTCCTTTGTTTAGCTTCACAGCTGTGACAAACCGATCCCATTCAGGTGACATGTTGTTAACAAACTTTGAGTTGAGTTGGATGTTAGGCATTGTCATTCTGATCATTCTCATGTCATTCACAAGCTTGTGGAATCTGACATAGTAATCTGTGATGTTTTCACCGGGATTCATCTTGAAGTGCTCGAATTCATCATACAACTGAGACTCACGATCTTCTTTGGTATGTTCCGAACCAGCTAGCAGCATTTTGACATTGTCCCAAACAGCTTTGGCCTCAGTGTTGAAGTTAATGAGTTTGTAGATGTCCTTGGGTAACCCTTGTATCACAATGTTGGAAGCTCGAATATCAGCATCATAGCGTGTCTTTTCAGCTTCGTTAAGATCATTGTAAATACGAGGTCTGTCAATTCCAAAGGTGACTGTTCCATCTTCATTGGTAGAGATAACATCTCTGGTAGTACCCATTTGAAATGGCCCTTCGTCAATCGATCTCAAAATGTTCTCCCCATTCTCCTTGCCCTGACAATTAAGATGAATTCTGTAAAAACCAAGAATCTATATTCAGGAGGTCGTGGATGCTCGAAATAAAGAGTAACATCATGCGTATATTAGACTTTAAAGAATTGGGGAAGTGTGTCGTGTTTTCTAAGAGACGAAGAAAGAGGAGAAACCCACTTAACAGCCTTTTATTACTACAAATCACTGACATCCAAAACCTCCTCGCTAGTTGCAACCTAGCGAAGAGTATAATATACTACAAAACACCTAAAAACCCTGATGTCCTACGCTTGACAGAACTAGTCCTTGTCGCTTGACTATGGCCAATTTCCAACATATAACATTATTTTCAGCACTAAGCAATCCTCCTCCCACCAAAGTAATGTTACTTGCGAAATTGCTTATACAATGTTCCCTAACAAAGCACAATAAGTAAACCACAATCAAAAAACATAAGCAAAAACACAGCAGCTCTGGGTGGTCCTTCAAGGCACCAATAAGCTGCTTATACATCTGAGTCTTCTCCGGCTGCCCATCCACTTTGAGTTGTAGAGGAAAGCATAATGCTGTGAGGTCGTAATTAGGATTAATAATGACCATTACAATACACTCCTCCCCTAATTCAGTGCTCTCCCCCGAAACAACTGACACATCTCTGACTGAATGCCCTAACCTCTGAACCGAAGTCTCCTTATGATAAAAACCATGCGAACCCGTCTTCTACCTTCCTTCAAAACCAATCGCAGCGGAATACTGTAAACGCGAACTGTCACGACTTGACCTTCTTCCCAGGATTCTTCCTCGTCTCGGGGGTACAACTGTACTCAACATCTTCAAATCTTCACCAAATGCATTCCAGCTACTCCTCATAAATCAGTCATCACGTATCAACATGTCAACTAACCAAAAAACGCCAAACAGGTAGCAAAAGGTTCAGCTGGTCACATAGACCTTAGTACGCTCATAAGTACATATTTAGTTCACAACATTTCTCTCCCCTGATGATTGCGATCCTCATCGAAAATCAGCATACCAATGTGTGTTTATGTAAGTTGTAAACGCGGCAACAGCATCTTTAGAATACGACCTAAAATACATCGCAGCACGTGT